>CAUYQV010161124.1:0-73090 GCA_963574575.1 Galagoides demidoff
CACACTTCAGCAAACTCAATTATATCAAAGCTTTAAATTGATGATTTATACATGAACTTTAAAAGGTCTCCAGATGAAAAAAAATTAATACAAGTAAACTCTTAAAATACAAATGCAGAACAAATTGCTTTATGGTTAATATAAAGTAGATCTAAGCTCCATTACTCTGACTAAAGTAATTAAGGAAATTCAGCAGTTTACATATGGCACAACTTAAGTGTCATGCTCTAGTTCATTTATAGGACTATAATCCAAGTGCACAAAAATCATGAAATGAAGATACACCAAATGAAGAAGTAAATTGCTCAGTACTTTCTTACTGCGCCTCCCTGGTCCCAGCATTAACTTGCTCCTCTAACAGGGAGAGACCGCACGTTTAATCACCTCTCATTTCAACATAAGAACTCACCAAATAAAATTGAACCTTTAAAATTACTGTTCAAGTAAAACAATTCTGCCATCTACAGGCTGGATGAAATAAAGCCAAATGAAGTACAGTTACTTTTAAAATTAGCACCAGAGCACAGAATTAATACTGCAGCTTTGAATAAAGGAAGCTGAAGCATTGTTGTTGACTTAAGAATGCTTAAGTCTTCTTTGTTAAAATAGCTACACTGATGTGGTACTGATGTATGAGTAGATTGAAAATATCAATGGACCACAAAACAAAATAATTACACAACAGTTTGTGTGAAAAATAGCATTTACAGGTCTTAGCATACTAACAAACAAACAAAAAACCCATAAACAGTAAACAAGTTGAGTATGTCTTATCTGAAATGGTTTTGACCAGAAGTGTTTGGGATTTCAGATTTCTTCAGATTTGCATTATTCTTACCAATTGAGCATCCCTAATTCAAAAATCTGAAAATCTGAAATCCAAAATGCTCCAAGGAGCACTTCCTTTGAGCCTCACGTCAATGCTCAAATAAAAGGTTCAGATTTCAGGTTCTTAGATTAGGGACACTCAACCTGTACATGGCATAATCCAATTTCTACCTGGCCAGCACATTATCAACTGAAAGAATATACTTGGAAACGAAAAAACCATAGTTATCTTTATCTATTTAGTGATATTACTGTAAGGGTTGTTTCTTTCTTTGTTTTTTATAATCTACATTTTAATACTTTTCTAAAATAAATTTATCCAACTTTACTCCCTCCCTCAAACTTACCTAAAACTAAGTTAAAAATGTATGTTTTGTTTTTGTTATTTTTAAACAGAAATTCACAAGGGGACAGAGATGAGAAGGACAATGGAACAAAAAAAAAGCAGAAAAGTAAATAAATGAGTAATAATCAATTTCAGCGACCCTAAGAAGCCTAAAATTCCTACAGTGGGAATAATCTGGGTGTGCTGTCTGAAAAGCAGCTAGATACCAGAATCCCCTTTCTCAAGCCAATGCTAGGTTATAGCCCACCCTCATTCAACTGAAAACTGGCATGGAAGTTCAACCTGCATAGCTGGGGACACATAAAACAGGCAAAAAGTAAATCGCTTGGGAAATTATCTGATGTGACTGACATTATAGAAAATTGTGTGGAGAAGCTATTAAATGGTACGGATCAATTAACAATAGTTACAGAAAAAAACTAAACAAAAATTTTAAAAGGCAGCAATAACTGCAGGAAAAACAAAAATGTAGCTATCAAAATATGGGGCAATATATGGCAATCCTCAGTTGTACAAAAGACTCTTAGTGTAAATATGTAATATGGATTTAACCAAGAATTACAAAAAAGCTTCAATGGAAAGGGAAGGCATAGAGACCAGAAGTCATCCACAGATAATGGCTAAAATAGAAACACAGAGATTGGCAAATACTAAAAATGAAGTTAAGAGACAAAACCAGTTGCTTCTAAGACACAGAAAATTGGAAGAGATGAGGCAGAGACTCACTGTATTGTTATAAACCTTTTAGTACCATAAGCCCTTTAACTATTTAAACTATATGCATGTATTACTGTGCTAAAGAAAATATTTTCTTTCCTGATATTTAATTTCTTTTTTAAGGAGAATCAGGATACCATTGTAGAACAAGCACTGAAGCCAATCTGCCTATGTTCAAATTACATATCTGTAGTCTGTTATTTAACCATTCTGTGCCTCACTATCCTATTCTGTAAAATGATGATATAGATTTTTGTTTTTATTTTTAATTTCAGGTTAATCTGAGGGTACAAACAACCAGGTAAAAATATTTGAGTTTGTTAGAGTCCATCTTGCAGTTGTGTCCTGCACCCAAAAGGTGTGCCATATATACTCCCACATTGTGCCCATTAAGGGGAATACCCCAACCCCCCTTCCCCTCCTCTCTTGTTCCCCCTATCCCCAACTTGAATTCAAATGTATTTTTCTCCTCTGTGGGTGTGAATTAAATCATCTAATGGCTTCATATTAGTATTGAGTACATGGGATATTTGCTTTTCCGTTCTTGTGATACTTTACTAAGAAGAATGTGTTTCAACTCCATCCAAGTTAATACACAAGATAGAAAGTCACCGTCTGGGTTATGGCTGAAGATTATTCCATGGAATACATATACCACATTCTTGAGTTGATGGGCATTTAGGTTTAAAAGAAAATTCTTAAACTATATATGATGGCACTAGTCGAAATCATACTGTGCATATTTTTATGTTGTGCCTTCTGCCATGCCCTGTGTAAACATATCAAAGTATACATGGAGCCCAAAGTATACACTCTGTTTTGAAGATGAGCTCTATAGTATGAGACTTTATGAAGCCAACAAATCAGTGCCAGGCATCACATTCAGACCCAGAACTGCATGGGCACAAGGCAACCAGAATTCCTGTTTTCTTCCCTGACCAGCACCCAGCCATCTGTGCAAGGTCACCAAGAAAGAGAATATGCTTGGGACTTACTATAAATAGTAATAACTACAAACTCTTCATAGCAGTTCTTTTATTTTCTTTTTTAAATTTTTGAAAGTTGATACTAGTTTACCTATTCTTTATTTTTTTTTTTTTTTTGGTAGAGACAAGGTTTCACTGTTGCTCAGGCTGTAGAGTTCTGATATTAATTTCATTTCATTTTTACTAAACAATTGGTGAAATCGTAATGGCAGGTGAGGCCAGGGGATTGTTTCTGCTCAGGTCTGTCAGGTCCAGCGTGTGTCTTGTTTGCTTCTTGACTTTTCAGGATTACTACAATTTCCAGCCTGTCTCTAACCTATCAATTCTGAAGTCTGCTCCCTTCTCCCGTTGTGTCCCTTAGCATTCCATCTGCCCTGCTATTATTGCCCATGCCCAGAATTCCTTTGTGTATAACCACTTGCAGTCCCTTCCCAGGGAGCTTTTCATACTCCAAGGACCTCTGAAAAACACTATGTGCTACTCTGCTTATCTGGACTTGTAAGTGGTTCACTGTTCAACTTGAAAGACTCGGCTCAGCGCCTGACAGGGAAGCTTGTACTCCACCTCCTTCATAGGGAAGTCTAACTTACTAGTTGAGGCCCCAGGTGAAGTGAATCAGGTGCAATCCAAATAAAGAACAGCAGCCTCAGCAATGGGGAACATCCAGAAGAAATACAAGAGCAGCCACCTGAGCTCTGAAGAGTATGGAACATCTATATTCTAAGATATCAGAAGGAGCAGGCACAGGGGAAGTTGCTTGGCACAAAACCAAGCACAATTTCTTTAAAAATCTTTTACATCCCCCCCCAAATCCATCCCTCCTGGTACCTGCATCTCTCCCTTCTTTCTGTCTCTCCCCTGCCTCCCAAAATTATCCTACCCTCACTGGCCTTTCTCCTCACTTGCTCCCACATCAGGTATTTTATTTTCCAAGTACCTGGGTGCTTTTGCTAAAAAGATCTCCTTCACATCATTTGCTATCATATAGCCTCAGAAATACATGAAATTACATGGAAATTGGATACTATAAAAAGAAACAGAACAAAAATTATCTTGAAAAAGCAGAATTTAGAAACTCAGTAGAAGGGTTGGCAGATAAATTTGAGGATCATACCCAAATATAGAAAAAAATATATTTTTTTTAAAAGAGAGGTCCAGAAATCCAGTGTTCAAATAATTAGAACTCCAGAAGGGAAAGAAAGGGGAGGGGGAGAGAGAGAGAGAGAGACAGTGAATGAATAGAGGAGAAAATCTTTATTAAAATAATTCAAGAAAATTTCTCAGATGGACAGGAAAGCCCAGATTGAGAGAACCCACTCTATGGCCCTACACAGTGGATTAAAAAAAAAAAATAGACTAACACCAAGGCACATAATTATAAAATTTCAGAACAATGGGGCAATAAATATCTCTTAAGCTTCCAATAAAGAAATTGTCACATCCAAAAGATCAGGTATAAGAATTGCTTCTGACTTTTCAGCTGCAAGCTAGGGAACAATGGTGAATGCCTACAGAATTCTGAAGAAGAATGAATTCTAGTGTAGAATTCTACAGCCAACTAAACTGCTAATTAGGTGTGCACACAGAATATGGATATTTGCAGAAAAGAGAGGTCTGGACCCTCCTGTGCACCATTCTCCAGGGAGCTGCTTGACAGTGTGCTGTTCCAAAAAGAGGTGACAAGCCAAGAAAAAGGAAGACAGGGTGCAGGAAACAGGAAGGATGTGGAGAGGATCCTCTGGATGGTGAGTGGAGACTGCAGGAGGGTACCAGGAGCCGCGGAAAGAACCAGAAGCTCCCAGATCTACTCAAGATGAAACCCATGAACAATTTGATGAAAGTAAATGTCTTGAGAGGATGTTTTACCAGTAAAATGGCAAAGAATTTAGGCTTAAAGTGGTCATAACTATACAGAAAAATGAATCAAGCAAACACCAGCAACAAACAAATTACTCCAAAGGAGTTATTGGGTGACTCAGGCAGGAAAAATGTTTGCAAAGTCAACTCATTATATAGATCTTATTTGCATTTGATCTAAAAGAGAATTATTAAAAATGTGTTTAAAGCAAAAGAAGGGAGTAAATCAAGAAAAAAATAGGCAGGATAGATAAAAAAAGAAAGGAGGATAGATAAAATGGAAAACAAGAAGAAATAACATGGTAGAAATAGACTCAAAAATAAAAACACACTATGTCCAAAGATTAAAGTTACCATTTAAAATGCAGAGATGGTCATATTGCATAAGGGGGAAACTATAGCTTTTTTTTGTTTTATGAGGTATTATAAGGGTACAGCAAGGTCGAAAATGCAGCTATATAGTTTAATATATACCAAATTATAATCTAAGCTGGAGACAGAAAATTTTCTCTGTAAATGGCCTGATGATAAATATTTGAGGTTTGGCCAGCCATAAGTGTCTGTCATAACAATAAAATATTTAGCAGTGGGACAGTAGCTACAGATCATAGTAAATGAATGGGTAAAGCTGTGCCCCAATAAAACTTTATTGAAAGACACTCATCAAGCTGGATTTGGCTCACAGGTCACAGTTGCTGACGCAGATGGAGTTGGTCTCCAGTTATCTCTCTGGCCTCACCTCCTTCCTCTTCTCCCTGCTCTGGTCTCTCACGTCTCCCATTGCTTGTTCTAACCACCTGTGCCTTTCTGTTATTCAAACCTGTGAAGGCTTTTCCCAATTTAGAATTCTGGTTTGTGATTACCCCTTCCTGGAATATTCTTGCACCAAATCTTCACCACATCCACTTTCTCATTTCATGCAGGAATCTGCTTAAATGTCATCCCTTCAAAGAAGTCTTCCCTGATTCTTTGATCTAAGATATCAACCTCCCATGCCACATCAAACTTTAATTATCTTTAATTTTTGTTAGTGCCCTTGTCACCACCTGACCTATGACATATTAAATGGTTTTCTTGTTCATTATCTATTTGCTCCATTTTTTACCATTGCATCTCCAGTACTGAGAACACTGAATTTACTCATCATTGGGCCTCAAGAAACATTTGTTAAATCAGTGAATAAATAAATACCTCCAAAAATGGGAGTAATTAGAAAATTATGGCCAGGCATGGTAGCTCTCACCTATAATCCTAGCACTCTGGGAGGCCTGAAGTTTAAGATCAGCCTGAGTGAGAGAAAGACCCTGCCTCTACTAAAAATAGGAAAATTAGAGGTGCATGGTGCCATGTGGCTGTAGTATCAGCGACTCTGGAGGCTGACCCAGGAATATCACTTGACCCCAAGAGTTTGAATTTATAGTAAGCTATGATTGTGCCACTGCACCCTGGCTTGGGTGACAGAGATAGGCAAGCAGAAAGAAAGGAGGATAGAGAAAATGGAAAACAAGACATAACATGGTAGAAAGAGACTCAAAAATAAAAACACGGTGTCAGGGCCTGGGACTGGACAGGTCTCTGCCCCAACTTATCTGTCGTCTGGATGTGGACCACTATGCTATTATCTTGCTCGGGAACAAATTCTCTTAGTTGCCTTAGAGCTATCTATCTTAGCAGAAGAGAGAGAGAGACAGTCTTAGAGAGAGAAGAGCAGTCTTAATAGGAGAGCGAATCTCAGCAGTCTTTTTGGGCAAAGTCCTGCAAGCAGGGGAAGCGAAAGCATCAAAATAAGCAAGTCCATGAAAGAATGAGCTCTCACCACTGCCTTCTCCTGCAGCTTCTTATAAACGCAATCCCATGGCTTTTGCACCACAGGTGTAGAGACTGCTAATCACTGGTGCTGGCGTCTCATGAGCTCTCATGTTAAGGAGACCCGAATCCCTTCCCCATGCCCTTATCACCAAGGTTTTATATTACTGAGATGTTACAGGTGTTTCTTATATTTACAGAATGTTCTCAGCTTAGCTCTCACTTCTCCTTTCCATAAAGCTATGTGGTCTGCTACCACACACTATGTCCAAAGACCAAACTTGTCATTTAAAATGCAGAGATAGTCATATTGCATAAGGGGAAAAAAACTAGCTGTGTTTTGAAAAGAAAAAGAAGGGAAGGGGAAAAGGAAAGGGAAAGAAAATAGAAGAGAAGGGAAGAGAAGGGGGAGAAAAAAAGAAAAAGACAATTAAAAAGAAAAAGAAAAGAAAAAAGGAGGGAGAGAGGAAGGAAAATTCTGTCAATGAAGGACCCATGTGTTCTCTTTTACTCTAAAAGAGTGAATTCTATGGCATAGCAAACCTAGTTTTTCTTTATCAGTGATGTGGTGAAAAAACAGAAGAAAAAGAACAAAAACTTTCCCCTACACATGAGACATGTCTTATATATATTTAAACCCAGAAGTATAGCAAAAGTAAAGCAAGCTACTTCTAATGTTTTAAATAATTGTTTTAAAACATCATTCTAATACTTTATAGAATCCTTTATCATCAGAAGCAAAAGGTCCCTCGAATCTTCTTACCTAATAGTCTATTGCCAGAGGGGACCATGAGCCCAAGCAGGAGAGGGGACTTCTCAAAGCCATAGAGCAGGAAGGTGAAGGCTCTGACCAGCATCCTCAGTTAGCCAAAGACAGTAAACTTTGCACTCCAATATAAGACATTTTCAGGGATGTGGCTTTTGAAATCTTGAAAGCAGTATTTATAAGAAAATGGACCCAGCTGTTAAGTGTGGAGTTTTAATGTCTAATGGGCTCTTCCTTGTCTCTTGGTTATAAATAATCAGAGCACAAATATACTCCTCACACCTTTGCATTTGTAAAAAAAAAAATTGAAGTCCAAATTACATGTGAAATTATTTTTATCTTTGAAACAAAAATGCTGGCTTTGGAGTTTAATTAGCTAATCCTTGGTATCTGACATCAAAATTAGTTGTCTCTCCAATGTAGGTGTGTAATCATTGAAGTGTTTACCAGAGGGTGGCTTTCATCCATTTTAAAGCCATTTTTCTCTCATTTTGAGTATTTGAAGTTGAAAGAGCACCTTAATCCTTCTGCTGATTCTTTTGCCAGTCCCTGTTGAAGTTGGAGAAGAAAACCAAATGTACTGAGGCCTGTGATCTACTCTGTTGTGGGCATTACATAAACATGGTCTCACCTAATCCTCATAGCAGCCCTTTGAGGGTTTTATTTTTGTCTTACAGTTTAAGAAATAGGCTGGAAGAGATGAATTTGATTTTTTTCAAGGTCAGGGAGTGAAAATTATAGGATTTAGAATCAGACAGATGTTAGTTCAAATTTAACCCCAGACCCATCTAGCTACATGACTATGAGCAAATCCTCTGAGCCTCCAGGACCCGCGCTGTCCAGCAGAACTTTAGCAATAACGGAAATATCCTAAAACTGGGCCATCTGCTATGTCATATATTGGCATACATGGCAACCCAAAATTAGTGACTGGGGCAAAGATCTCTATCAATTAAGCCAAATTTGGGGATATGCCTGAGAAAAAGCACAAACCAAGGAGCATCTGTGACCTGTGTTCTCCCGAGAAAGATTTGGGACCTTAGTGTTGAAGCCGGAAAGACACACAGGAAGAAAAAGGGGGAGAGGGTGGGCATTGGGGAAAATGGTTATGTTCTCATGAGGCTTTAGTTGGTGCCCCAGAAATCTACATTTTACATTAGGTAAGGTGAGTGATTGAAGAGAAAAAAAGGAATAAAGAAAGAATCAATGAGGTAAATGTCCCTGCACAGGTGAAAGAATGATTGATCTTGTTTTGTCTCTGTTCTGCACCTGGGAAGATAAACTTGTAATCAACATTATTAGCATGGTATGGAACAGATCTTTTAGTTTTGGGACCTAAATTTAGCCTGCAGACCTAAAATTATAACTTGCATGTCTTTTTTTATAGGAGGCCAGCAAAGAATTTCCTTATGAGTGATCTGAGGGGGGCAGCACTTACACAGGCCTAAGGCCTTTATCTTTCCATGGAGATCTGGCTGATGCACCATGGTAGTAATTGCTGTTCATTTGGAAGGGGCTGCTGCATTACTCAGCCTCCAGGCTTGACCTTTCATCCCGCATAAGAAATTTGGGGTAGAGGGTGGTTATGGTTCCGAGATTTTTATTTTCCTTTATACACACTATGGAGCTTTTGAAATATGACTAATGCAACTGAGGAACTGAATTTTAAATTTTATTTCATTTTAGTTAATTTAAATGTATATAGCCATAGCTAATGACTATTGGTCAGTGCAACTCAAACCTGTACTTCCTTTTAGACCCAGGTAAGAGAGTTCCCTGCTCTGGGCCCTATATTTTAGTGACCTTATACAGCTCCTCTCTAGCCACAACCTTCCCCATGAGATAAGGAGTCCACAAGCTTCCCTAGCCCAGACCTCTTCCCTGCTTGGACACCATGCTCTGAGTATCTGAAACCATGATCCATGATACCGGCCCAAATAGCCTGAGTCCATTTCCAGGGCTGCCTGGGCCTCTTCCCTAGTTGCATATTTCCAAGGGTTTTCTATACCTGTGGCATGCACAAGGAATGTCCAAGAAATGGCCACAGCATGAAGTGCAAACAGACATGTAAGCTGGCGTATCCACATAGAAGTACGCAAGACCCCTTGTGAGACTAGTTAGAGACAGACATGGGAAGAAATGGGAGGAAAGCTCAGGCTAGGTACCAGGTCTCTAAAACACTAATTGCCAGTACTGGGGAAGCTCCATCAAGAGCCTCCCAATTTGGTCCCTTTGGCCTAACCTTTGGAGCTTAATGAGCTAATCTTTGATAACTACATCAAAATTTGTTACCTTTCCAATGTAGGTGTATAATTGTTTCTACCCTTTGCAACCAAAGAACACTGTTATACTACCCTCATTGCCCAACAATGGCTCCCAGCCCAGAAGGTTCTCATTATAATAAATCACATACCTCCGGCTTCCCAGTTTTCAGAAATCCCTGGGTTCTTCCTGTTGCCAAGCCTTCTCCAACCTGCCATCAAGATGCAGGGTTTGCCAGTCCTGTAAATGACCCCACCCTCCCTCCCTCAGCCTTCATCTTGCAAGCCTGGGAGTCAACCTGGGCCTTCCTTTTCATTGTCCCTCACATCTGGTCATCCACAGAGCTTTGTCCATTCTTCTTCATACCTGTATCATAGGGTCAGATGTCTCTGAGGAAGATGTGGTTTCAATCATGGCTCTGCAGCTATATCATAAAAGAACATGTGACTATTGGCAGTTGCTACATACTCCAAAATCTGAACACCTGTAAAAGCCAACTCCAAGGTCCATGGTTCTTTCTTTTTAGGACAAAGAATGCCTTCTTTTTTTCTGAAACAGAATCTCAAGCTGTCCCCCTGGGTAGAGTGCTGTGGTGTTACAGATCACAGCAACCTCAAACTCTTGGGCTTAAGAGACTCTCTTGCCTCAGCCTCCCGTGTGGCTGGGACTACAGACACCTGCCACAACCCCTGGCTATTTTGTTGTTGTTGTTGTTGCAGTTGTCATTGTTGCTTTAGCTGGCCCAGGCAGGGTTCAAACCCACCAGCCTCAGTGTATGTGGCTGGTGCCCTACTCACTGAGCTACAGGTACCTCCAAAGAATGCCTTCTTTGATAGTAAGGTCAAGTTAAAAGCTAAGTAGACGTTAACTTGAAAAATCTGTGAATTATACTCTCCTCAGATGTTCACTTCTGAAAGTTCATCAAATGTTAGTTTAAATAAAGTCTTCTGCCTAAATTGCAATTTTCTGGCCACTGACTTCTCAGGAGGGAGAAAAATAAGACTTTCATTTTAAATAATCTGTCTCAATATTTTTTGCCAAATTCAAGGGAAAGATGATTTCACTGAAAGGGAATCCCAAAAGAAATCAAACAAGAAAATTGTTTGATGTCCCTCTAAATAGCTATACTGATGCCTAACTTGTTCCTTCCTCTTAGCAAGCACCTTCCCCTTTATCTACTGATGAGCTCCTCTTCAGCCTTCAAAACCCTGCTTGAATGCCATCTCTGCATGACCTCCCCCCACAGATACACCCACTGAGGCAGATGCTTCCTTCTGTACACACCTCTTCTACCACATTCCACGTGTAGCATTGGAATTTACCCTTTTACCCAAACAAGTTTTGGAGAGTATAGGTTTTTCAAGAATATATAAAATAGTATTGGAGAAAAAATACTTTACCAGTTCCATAGCATAAAATAATCTCTTTTAAAGTCTATTTTTACTTTTGGTATTATACTTAATTTTTTTGGTTACAAGGAATAAAACTAAATTAACTAAAGCAAAAGAAAACTCATTAGCAGGTAACAGATGTGTCTCATGAAGCCCCAGGACAGGGAGTGCTGCAGGAGCCTCAGAAAGATCAAAACAGGGCCAGGAAAGCCAGTGGGAATCTCCCTGCATTGCTTGTATCTGCACATCTGCTTCATGTACATCTTCTTTCCTGGAAAGCATATTCTCTTCCCTCCGTGGTCCTTTGGGTATTTAGAAATGCTACCTAGAGTTTCAGAGTTCCCATAATAGAAACCCTGGAGAGCCAACATGGCTGCCAGTGACAGCTCCTCCACCACTACCTTATGGACTGCGGTGCACTTCCCAGACAAGAGACTGTTGCATAGAGGAAGGCTGGTGTTTATCACCTTCTTACCATGCCAGGATGCCTCTGCGTACCCTTTCATGGCTCCCACAAGAAGGAGCAACCAAGCCTTGGCCACAATGCAAGATGAGATCTGAACTCATTTTGTTTCTGAGTACGGTTATAATACCTTAAACATTTTCTCTTAGGTCTCCTGGCATGCCTGGTTCCTTAAGGCAAGTTCCCCATCCTCTTTTCTCTTCCACTCAGTAGGGCAGGGTGGAGGAATGCCCTTCTATTAGACCTGGTATCTTCTACATTTTCATGGATGCAGTTGAAATACATTCTTATTAGTAAAGTATTGCAAGAATGGAAAAATAAATATCCAATATACTCAATACTAATATGAAACCAATATAAACAATTACATGCTCATATGAACAATAAAACACAAATGTAGTCTAGTATGGGGGCAGAGGAGAGATACCTGGGTATCTCTTTCTGGCCATCCCCTTGAGGGCATTCCATGCCCTCATTTAGATTTGGGGAGGGGCAAGTCATCTGGAGAAACTTTTCCCAGAAAGCTGCCAAGATACTTTCCCAGACATTGACAATGTGGTACTTTAATTACAATTCTGCTCCTGAACTATAGACACTCTATGGGTTGGTAGGCAATTAGTACAGGAGGACTGGAGCACTCCTGCGTCCTTGTCTGCAATGCCATCAGGTGTCAGTTGTAGGTGCCTAATGCCAACGACCCCAAAGGGAAACTAAGACTACATGAAAACTGATCCAATGATCTTTTCCTATTATTTCTTATTTCAAATTAATATGAGGGTATACATTTTTAATATTATGTTGTTTTCACGTTCAGGGTAAAGTTCTAGTTATAAAAGAGCCCCTCGCCCAGGGAGTATATTATTCACCTTCACAACATGCACAATAGGTGAGATCCCTCCTCATGCCTTCCATCTTTCTGTCAAATGTCCTCTCCCCCTTCCCCTCCCCCTCCCTTCTCCCTCTGCCCCCATACTAGACTACATTTGTGTTTTATTGTTCATATGAGCATGTAATTGTTTATATATTGGTTTCATATTAGTATTGAGTACATTGGATATTTATTTTTCCATTCTTGCAATACTTTACTAAAAAGAATGTATTTCAACTCCATCCATAAAAATGTAGAAAATGTAAAGTCTCCATCTTTTCTAATGGCTGAATGGTATTCCATGGTATACATATACCACAGTTTGTTGATCCATTTATGGGTTGATGGGCATTTGGGTTGTTTCCACAACTTGGCAATTATGAATTGAGCCACAGTAAACATTCTGGTGCAAATGTCTTTGTGGTCAAATGATTTAACAGAAACTTCTTTGAAGATGACAGATAAATGGCCAACAAACACATTTTAAAAATGCTCATAATCTCTAATCATCAGAGAAATGCAAATCAAAACCACCCTGAAATATCACCTAACCCCAGTAAGATTAGCCCACATCAGAAAGTCCCAAAACTGCAGATGCTGGCATGGATGTGGAGAGAAGGGAACACTTCTACACTGTAGGTGGGATTGCAAACTAATAGTACTTTTATGGAAAGAAGTATGGAGAATCCTCAAAAAACTAAAAGTAGACCTTTCATTTGATCCTGCAATCTCATTACTAGGTTTTTACCCAGAAGGACAATGATCCAATGACCTTTAATCATTATGTACCTAGGTCTTTTTGGAGATATTTCCAATAATTGATAAATAGGTATAATTGCTTAAAAGTACAAATGGCAGTCTACCTCAGAGGGACATTTGGCTTCATCTCCTCTCTTCAGTCCCCAGAGATCACATAGCTCATAGTCAATGTCAAAGCCTCTGTGGTCTCCCAAGCAGCCACAAAGATCCAGATTTGCTCCCAAGAAAAGTGTTAATTAATATCTGTCTTTGTAGAAGTCCCCAGAATTTCTCCCTAAATAAAATGGATCTTATTTGAAATGGGAGGCAGGGATCTGAAAGAACAAGCGTGAGCTTTGAAGATTGAGAATTTGAGTTTTCGTCCCAGCTCTGTTTCATGTGGCTTAAGAAAATATTTATTGACTGAATGAAGGAGTAATGTCTTTGAACAGTGAAAATGAAGAGATGTTAACTTATTGGCAAGTAAGAAGCTGCATTAAAATGTGCTAAGTTCTTGTTTTAAAGAAGGTTTCCTTCAGTCATTAAACAGACATTACTCACAGGTCTATGAATGAATATTAGAGTTTACATTATAGTGAGGGAAATAGATACTAAAATTAAATATTTTAAAAAACAGATAGTGATTATGCTGTGAAAGAAATCAAAAAGGATGAGTTGTAAGGAAGGTCTGGGCCCGGAACTGTGATTGGGTAGGCAGGAAAGAGAGAGGAGCCCCAAGTGACCCTGGTGACAAACCTGAGTGATGAGGAGAAACAGCAGGTGCAAAGTTGTTGAAGTGGGACCAACTTTGGCACATTTGGGGAATAGAAAGGTCAGAGGGGCTGAGCAAACAGGAAGAAGCACAGGAGATGAAGTTAGAGAAGAACATAAGGGTGACCTCATAAGCCAAGAAAGGCATCTTCAATGTGAAAAAGACATACAGTGAAAGCCAGTAGAGGATTTTGAGCAGGGAGGGATAGCACAATATGACCTCACCATATTTAAAGTTTACCCTAACTAAACATAGAAATTAGACTTTAGGAGACAAGATGGAAAGTAGGAAAACCAGTATTGTCCACTGAATTGTGTCTCCTAAAATTCATATGTTGAAGCCCTAACCCCCAGTACCTGAGGGTGTAACTGTATTTGGAGACACGATCTTTAATGAGACAATTAAGTGAAACTGAGGCCATTAAGGTGGGCCCTAAGCCAGTATGACTGATGTTGTCATAAGAAGAGAAAATCTGGACACACACACCCAGAGGGAAGACTGTGTGAAGACACAGAGAGAAGACAGCGTGTAGATGGCCCAGGAGTGAGGCCTTAGGAGGCATCAACTCTGCCTATACCTGGATCTCAAACTTTCAGCCCACAGAATTTGAGAAAGTAAATTTCTGTTATTTAAACTACCCAGTCTGTGGTATTTTGTTATAGTAGTCCAAATAAATGAATACAACCAGTTTATAGACTATTGCCATGGTCTATTTGAGAGAGGCTAATGTGTGAAAGAGAAGAGGCAAGATTAGTATATATTTTGGATATAACACCACAGGGATTTTCTGATGGGCTGGATGTGGGGGAGGGGAAACGGGGAGAGTCAAGGTCAGTGAGGACTCTTAGGACTGGGATTCAGCTATTGGATGAATGAACATGAGAATGGTTTGGAGAACTAATTGGTGGTGTGTAGTAGACACCAAGAGCCAGATGACATCTGAGCAAGGTGATCTGCAGCTGAGGGGTGGACCTCATCCATAGTTGTTCCTTGTGGAAGAAGAGCCTGAGCCTTCAGCATGTAGTCATTGTTAATTACTCCCCTCATCTGTATTGTTCTGTCTCAATAAAAGGCTAGTGTGGAGGTTGATTGGGAATATCCTGCAAAGAAGGGCTAGCCCGCCTCCCTCAAGCTTGCACTTCTAATCTTCATCATGCCTGGTTCCTTCCTGCAGTGCTCGAGACCAGGGCCTGATGGGTTGCAACAGTGGTGGAAGTCTGAAGTTCTGTTTTGGACTCACTAAGTTGAGCAATTGAACAGACAATGGAGTATGAGCTTTATGGAGCCTGCATGGTAACCATGGAAATATTTAATTCACTGAGTATCCAGAGGGACTAAGGATCATGCCTGGTTCTTTGCAAAGAAATAGAAATAAAATTTAGGTCTTAGAGAGTTTATGATTCAAAACTACATTCACTTGTTTTACTTTTATTTATTTATTTATTTATTTTTTATTTTTTGAGACAGAGTCTCACTATGTCACCCTCAGCTGAATGCCATGGTGTCACAGCTCACAGCAACCTTAAATTCTCAGGGTTAAGTGATTATCTTGCCTCAGTCTCCCAAGTAGACTACAGGCACCCGCCACAATGCCCTGTTATTTTTTTGTTTTAGTTGTCATTGTTGTTTAGCAGGTTCAAACCCGCCAGCCCTGGTATATGTGGCTGGCGCCCTAACCACTGAGTACAGGCACCAAGCCATTATCTAATTTTAAATCCTCAACAATGTATGTCCCATAGGACTGTTTGTCCCATGAAATTCAAAGTGGGCAAATTCTTGGCCAGAACTGCAATGATAAAATCAATTTCTCGAGTATTTTTGGGGCCAGGTGCTTGTGACATTTGTCTGAGTAGGAGTCAAGGATGTGAAACTGCCTACGTATTCATGTTAAATGATCAGAAATTAACTGAACATATTTTTATTAAGATGATTTCATTTGTCTGGGAAGCTGCATTCTTAGAACAAAAAGAGTCAGGGACCAAAAGGTATTATAAGTTCCACCTTCAGACTCAACCCACACAAGTCAAAAGCAAAAGAGTTGGATTAACCCTGAGTTTATGAGGAGATGGTGCTTGACTTCTATGGAAATGGTTGGAGATGGCAATGTAGCCCTCTTTTTTGTCTTTTTTGGAACAGAGAAGCAGAAATCTATACTGCAGCTGGCTCTGTGCTTCAGAAACAACATCTACCCCCTGGAATTGAACTGGGCTCTTGGGATAGGACACAGCCTGGCCCCTGATGGCAGCACTGGGACTTAGTTCCATTTTCCTTTTTGTTTCTCATCATGGCATTTGGTATAGTTTTTCCAAATGCCTTTTTCAGGACCTTTTGTTAGATCATGCTGAATACAGAATTCTGAATCGGACTTTTTTCCCACTTATCATTGTGAACATTGCCCATGTTGTTAAATACGTTTTGACATTACATGTCAATGGTCGTATGACAGTCCCTCATCTGGACACATACTCATCTAAACTAGTCCTCAGAGATGATTATTCCAAGTAAATAACTTCCTTTCCGAAGTAATGGCATAATTAATGCTTGCAATGCTAATTTGGATATTTTCCTGCTCTACTAGACATCGCTATTTTTTGATGATGCAGAAGACTAGACATCATCTTTGGACCATGTTATATGTTCTGTTTGCCACTGTTGCTCTGTCCACAATCCTTCCCTCCTCCCCCCACCATGTCTGAGAGGCTCACTAGGGACCCCCCAACAGGCCCTCTTGGGCACTCAGTTTCTACAGCTCCCCTCCCCCTCCTACCGTTCATGCTCCAAAACAAAGTGCTGGCAGGGACTCAGCCTTAGGAGGTTTTGGAGGAAATCTCTGGATTTGTGGCAGGGAAGGGCTGAAACCTGGGAAAGCCCACTGTTCTAGGTAGGGAAGGAGAGAAATCGAAATTGCTAACAACATAGAACCCCTGTTCAGAAGGATCAGAAATGATTTTTCCAAAAGCTCAATTTGGAGGAGCAAAGCCCTGTGGGAAGGTGCAGAAGCCCAGTGGACCAGCTACGTCAACACCTGGAGCCGCCCAGTCCGAAGCTGGGAGGACTAACATTCCAGAAACAGCAGAAGCAGCGTCAGCTGTTCCCTTACATTAAAATTAAAATGGGTGTATTTTTATAGATATTTTCAAATGTGAATAAAATTGTTATTGAATTATAGTTACTATCTTTTTATTGTGTGTATTCATTTTCACTTCTTTTATTGAAACTCAATCATTAAATTTTCAATTTTAATTAATCATTAAGTTAATAAGTTGACATAGTGTGGTAATACATTAAATAAATACAGAAATACTAGTATTTTCACTTTATGCCATTACTGAGATCACTAACTGCATGGAGCATCTTGGCATATAAATATCTTCCTATAAAATTATATGAAATCACATGCCCCAGTGTGGAGAATAATGTGACAAAATCTTTCACAGATCAGGGTGTGACTCTGATGAATTGCTGCCTCCCTTCCACCACACCGTGAGAGCTATGTCAGCTTTAACATTTACTTCTTTGTCAAGACTATCAGGAAGCTCAAAGCACTTTTACGTGTGCAAATGCTATCATCTTTATGCAATAGACTGAATGATTGTGTCTTCAACCCACCAAATTCACATGTTGAAATCTTACCACCACCACCTGCCCTGCCCTGCCCCATGTGATGGTATGACGATGGAGCCTTAGGTCAGGAAGGTAGAGAAAAATGAATGAGGTTAGAGCCCTTATGCATGGAACCCTACAAAGCTCTCTCTCCCTCTTTTTACCATGGAAGCTACATGGTAAAGTCAGCCATCTGGAAGGGAAGAGGATCCTCACCAGAACCTGATCGTGGCAGCAACTTGATCTCAGATTTCTGGCCTGAAGAACTATGAGAAATAAATTTCTATTGTTTATAAGCTGCACAACCTGTGGTACTTTATTATAGCAGTTCAAACCAACTTAGATGCTTTCTAACCATTTACTTTTTCCATATATTTTGTCCTAATCCCTCCCATTGAGTCCTTTCATACTACTATTAAATTTTATTTTGTGTTTTAAATATTTAATTGTCAAATAAAGATTGAATATATTCAAAGTATATAAATGATGATTTATTATGTTATACACTGTATAAGGTTTACTACATTTGTACATCGTACTACACCTTACAATGTACAATCTACAATGTACAATGTAGTAAATTTTATAAGGTTTACTACAATCAAATTAGCTTAACCATCACTGCTCATGCTGCATATTATATCCCTGAAACTTGTTCATTATTTAACTGAAAGTTTGTACTATTTGACTAATTTATCTCCCCTTTCTCCCTGCATCAGCCCCTGGCAACAACCATTCTACTCTCTGCTTCTATGAGTCTGGCTTTTATAGATTCCACGAATAAGTGAAGTCATGCAATATTTGTCTTTCTGTGCCTGGCTTATTCCACTGAGCACAAAGTTTTCTGCATTCATTTATAGTCACACGTGGCAAATTTCCTTCTTTTGGTGAATTTATATGTATCTGTAAATACATGTAAACACAGAAAATTGATTCTTTGAGCTAAGCTTTGAATATGCTTACCATGGTACATAAATAGGTTATTGAATAAGCATTTTTAAATGAATGAATGAATGAAAAGTTCTGACAGGCATCATGTTGTGAATAAACTTTCTTAACATTCTAAGATCTAAATTACTTTATATCTTCTTAATAGTTTATTTTAGGCCCAAGGAGCCAGAGCTATTAATTTCGACCTATGAGCTATAATGAGGGGAAAAGATCCTTACTTCAGTAAACACTAGGGCAAAAATAAATAAATAAATAAAAATGTAACCTCCATGTCTTCCTTTGGTCTGTAATAGGGATTATTAATTGTAGGAACTTCTCACATTCTTTGCACATACGATGTCCAGAAATCTTTGCTAGCCTGAACAAGCAGCATTCCCTCCATTTCCCCACCTTACAAGCAGTCTTAATACTATACTTTAGAAGAAGAATTTTAAAACTCCACAAAATTCAAATCAGTTGTTGGATGCTAAATCACCCCTCCCCCCCCCACAGTCTTTCTGCTCTCTTCTGGTGACTGAAGAAATGCAGGGGTTAGTCCATTCCATCCTTCCACCCTCCCTGAAGTGGGTGCTCCCCTGGCTGGCTGGAGTCTGCCCCTGTCTTTCCCTGGGATGCAGCACATGCTCCTCTCATGTATCCAAGAACCTGCACTCAGTTCTCCTCCCGTCTAACCTAACATGGCCTTTTGCTCATTCATAATCCTAAAACCTGCAGCTCGCAACCCCTTCCCTGGCAAAATAAACAAATAACCAAACCTACAGCCTTAGAAAAGGGAAAATAACCTCTCTGCAATTATCCTCGACTTCTTTATTGGTTTTTCTCTTCTTTTTATCTTCTCACAGAAATCACAGGGAATAAGAAAAAGAAAGAATGGAAAGTGTCTGGTTTTTCATGGGGTGACAAAAAAATGAGCGTACTAGTTCCTTCGGTTGCAAAGTTTGGCCAACAGGGGAGCCAAATGTAGCAGAAGCAGGGTGAGCAGAGGTAAAACCCTGGCTTCCTAATGTACAAGCTGGATGGATTTGCCAAATTATTTCATGAAGCGCTCCTTTCTTGCACAATAAAATAGTGTAATAATAACTATTGCACAGAGTTTTTGTATAAATTCGAGATGATATAAAATACAATACCTGGAGTGTGCGAGGCATTTAACTAATGACAACTGCTACCGATGCACATGCCCCACTTATGGCTCCCATCTATACGGTTACAGAAGGGATGTCAAGCAAGGGAGTACACTTCCCACACCCAGGAGACCATGCTGAGCACTGCAAAGGAAAAATATTTTGACACAGTGCCATCACCAGGACTAATGTTGACTGGAAATTCCCTTGGTGCCCATAAGCCATTACACACCTTTCAACTCAAAGTTTGTGTAAGCATGTGTTTAAGCAATTTATATTTTCAGCTCATAAAACCTCCTGGGATAACAAGTTCCAATGGTTAGTCATAGTCCATAAATCACCTCTTCACCAACACAACAGCATATAGGAGAGGCAATGAGATTTGAGGGGAAGGAGCTCACACATGGGTTGAATCTTCATTTTCTACCTGTAAGGTCTTAGAAGGGGGCTTACCTCTGTCCTCCTCAGTCTTCTCACTATAAAGTTAGGAGAATGAAAGCTAAGCCATTTGTCAATCTGAGTCTTTGACTCAATGTTTGCCTTCTTAGGTTGCTTTCCCAAACACATCCACAGGGCTGGCTTGCTTGCTCGCTTCTTTGTTCAAACTCACCTATAAGAAATTTTCCATGCCTATAACATAAATACCTTTAAAAAAGAAAAAGAAAACTGAACAAAATATAAGAAATGTTTTTCTCAGACATTACACAATAAGCAGAAAAAGACTTTCCATGCAGTAGTGAAACAAATAAGATAAGCATTCTTAATGAATTGGTTTTCCATCGAGAGTTAATTTCTAGACCTCAGCATAGGAAGAAGACCAAACAGAGGCTAGTCTGTTGGTCTCTGGCTGGTCTCTCCTGACTCCTAAGTAAGGATAAGTGACTAGAGTTTGTGAAAAAGAAGGGCTCAAGAAGAAAAAAATTCTTCAAAACTCTGCATACAGCTCCCCTCCCTGTCATTAGGTATATGCTATTTTATGTATAGTGTGCATAGGGTAAAATCTCTGCACCACTATGCAAAGAACAGCTTCAGGGGTGCCGCAAATTAAACAATTTCCTCTGCTTCCACGTAACTGGGAGACATTTGAATACCTGCCAGCAAGAGTGAAGAGAACTTAGTACAAGCTGAGGGCATTCAGTAGGAACCAAAAATAACATTCACCAACTGCAGAATACATATTATTCAAATCCACATGGAAAGCACTGTTAGATCATATGCTGAGCCATAAAAAGTTTTAATAAATTTTAAAGAACTACAATGGGGCAGAGCCTGTGGCTCAAAGGAGTAAGGCACCAGCCCCATATGCCGGAGGTTGTGGGTTCAAACCCAGACCTGGCCAAAAAAAAAAAAAAGAACTGCAATAACATGGATATATTCTCTGACCACAATGAAGTAAAATAAATCAGTAAAACAAACAAACAAACAAAAGACATCTGAAAAAACTCTAAATATTTACAAAATAAACAGCATACATATAAATAATCCGTAGGTCTATCACAAAGGAAGTTTTAATTTATTTTAAACAAAATGAAGTAGAAATAATACATAACAAAAATTGGATGAAACTAAATCAGTACTTACAGGGAATGATATAGCCATAAATGCTTAAATATTTTAAAAAGAATGGCCTAAAATCAATTATATTAAATTTTAAATAGAAATTAAAGAAGTTAGGAAAAGAAAAGCAAGTTAAACTCAAAGACTAAATAGAAAATGATAAAAATAAGAGCAGAAATTAATGAAATAGAATATGATCAAATTATAGAAATTTTAAATAAAGATAATAGAGTAATAGAAAAGTTAAATAAAGATAATAAAAACCAAATCTGGTTCTTTGAAAAGATTGTTTGGAAAAACAAACAGTAAATCTCTAACTATATGGATTAAGAACAAAACAAAAAAGAAGTGAACACAGGACATCACTACAGGTCCTAAAAACATTTAAAGTATAGTAAAGAAATATTGTGTACAATTTTATGCCAATAAATTTAACTCAGATGAAATAAATGAATTCCTTTAAAGACACAAATTACTGAAACTGGCACAAAAAGAAAATTTGAATAACCTTATGTCTATGTAAGAAATTGGATTTTAAATTTAAAACCTTGTCACAAAAAAATCTGCAGACCCAGGTGACAGTAGAGGAAGAAATAAAACCAATCCCACACCAACTCTTGAAAATTGAAGAGAGGAAATATTTTTCTACCCATTTTATAAGGAAAGTATTATTCTTATAGAACATCAAAGACATTATAAGGGAAGAAAATAATAGACAACTCTATGAACACAGGCAGAAAAATCCTTAACAAAATATTAGCAAATTAAATTCAACAATGTTACAGAAAACAATAAAAATAATTTTTTAAAAGCAAGGTTTATCCCAGGAATGCAAGGTTGGTTTAATATTGGAAATAAAGAAATGTAATTCATCATATTAATAGAAAAAACTCACATAATTATTTGATAGAACTAGAAAATAATTGACAGAATTCAATCTCTATCTTTCAAAATATAAGAAATAAATGGAAACATTCACAACCTGATAAAGGAAATCTATAAAATCCCTCAGTTAATACCACACTTAATGATGGAAGATGGAATTATTTTCTATAAGACTGAGATAAGGGAGCCTAGCCGCTTTCATCATTTTTCCTTAATAATCTATTGGAGGTGATACCCAATGCAATAGGATAATAAAAAGAAACATAGACTGGAAAGGATGAAAAGATAGTCTTGTCAGTAAACAACACCAGAACAATTGAATACCTGAACAATAATAATAATAACCTGAATCTTACCTCATACTCTATATGTAAATTATTTGAAATGCATCAAAGCTCCAAACTTAAACACTGTAACTATAAAACTTCTAGAAGATATAAAAAATTTTTTTAATTACTTGTGGGTAGGCAAGAGTATCATGGGTTAAAACAAAAAACTGTCATCCATACAGAAGGAAAAGTAGAAAAAATTGAATTTCAGCACAACTTAAAATTTTTTCCCTTCAAAAGTCATTATTAAGATATATCTAGTGTCTAGAATCCAGAATATTTAAACAACTTATGTAACTCAATATTAAGGAGGCAAGTAATTCAATTAAAAATGGGCAAAAGTGGCTTGGCGCCCGTAGCTCAGTGAGCAAGGTACTGGCCACATACACTAAAGCTGGTGGGTTCAAGCCTGGCCTGGGCCTGCTAAACAATAATGATTACTACAAAAAAAAAATAATAATAGCCAGGTGTTGTGGTGAGCACCTGTAGTTCCAGATACTTGAGAGGCTGAGGCAAGAGAATCACTTAAGCCCAAGAGTTTGAGGTTGCTGTGAGCTGTGATGCCACAAAACTCTACCAAGGGTGACATAGTGAGACTGTCTCAAAAAAAGGGGGGAGGGGGGAAAAGCTATAAATAGATACTTCGCAAGAAAAGATACCCCAAAAGCACATTTAAAATGTTCAATATCACTAGTTGTCAAGAAAATGAAATTTAAAATCACAGTGAGATTCCACTACTATGATGCTAGAAGGAAAAAACTTAAGAAGATAGTAGAGTCTTGGTGAGGGTGGAGAAAATTAGAATTCTCGAAAATCTCTGAGTGACAGTGTATAAATAATACAAACACGTTGGCAATGTTTAGCAGCTTTTTTAAAATGTCATTATACATCTAACGTGTAGTATATTCAGACAACAGAATATTACCTAAGAGGCAAAAAGGATTGAACATTTGATAAACACATACTGACAACTCTTAAAACTATGCTAAGCAAAAGTCAGATGCAAAAAGTATAGACTTTATGATTTCATTTGTACAAAACTATAAGAAAAACATATCCCACATATAATGACAGAAATAAAACAGATCAATCGTTGCCTGGAAGCAGGTATGGGGCTGAGAGTGATTAGTAAAGGATAGAATTAAACTTTTAAAAAATTTTACAAAAATGTACTATATATTGTGTATCTGTTCTGGCTGCTAAAAGTTGAGTATCCCGACTCCCAAAATCCAAAAACCAACATGCTCTAAAATCTAAAATTTTTTGAATACTAACATGACACTCAAAGGAAACACTCATTGGAGCAATTTGGTTTCCATATTTTCAGATCTGGAATGTTCAACCACTAACTATAATACAAATATTACAAAATCTGGAAAAATAATCTGAAATCCAAAATACTTCTGGTATTAAACATTTGAGATAAGGGATAGTCAACTTGTATAACAAATGTCATAAACTAGATGGATGGCTTTAAACAACAGACATTTATTTCTCATAGTTCTAGAGGCTAGAAATTCCAAGAGTGAGATGTTAGAAGATTTGGTTCCTGGTGAGGGCTCTCTTCCTTGTTTGTAGACAGCCACCTTCTTGCTGTCTATAAGGACATTAATTCCATCATAAGTATTATATCTTCATGACTTCATCTAAATTTAATTACTCGGCTCGGTGCCTGTGGTTCAAGTGGCTAAGGTGCCAGCCACATACACCTAAGGTGGCAGGTTTGAATCTAGCCTGGGCCCACCAAACAACAATGATGGCTGCAACCAAAAATTAGCCAGGCGTTGTGGCAGGTGCCTGTGGTCCCAGCTACTTGGGAGGCGGAGGCAGGAGACTCCCTTGAGCCCAGGAGTTGGAGGTTGCTGTGAGCTGTAATGCCACAGTGTTCTACCCAGCGGGACAGCTTGAGGCTCTGTCTCAAAAAATAAATAAATAAATAAATTTAATTACTCTCCAAGGCCCCACTTCCAAATATGTAATACCATCACATTGGGGAATAGGGCTTTAACACGTGAATTTTGGAGGTACATAAATATTCAGTCTGTGTAACGTAACCTTGGTGGATACATCTGTCAAAACTCATTGAACTGCATAGTTGAAATAGGTTCATATAACTTTATGTAGATATCTCAATAAAGTTGTTTTTGAAGATAAATAAGTGCATGACAAAAATAAATATTAGAGTAAGACTGCATGCAAAAAAGTTCACTTATGAGGGAGGTCTTCCTTGACTACCCCATGTAAAATAGCCCCCAACCTTCATCACTGTCTTGCCTTTTGCTCTGCTTTGTCAATCTGAAGGATATATTTTTTCCCCCATCTTTGCCCCCATTCCACCTCCACTTGATATCTGATGGCATCAAGATTCAGTGTTTATGGTGTAACAGCAACATCAAAAGTGGCCTCTTGGGCCATGAGGTACATTCACCAATTACCCAGAAATATTCCACTGTATCTCTCATTAGCATTCTTACTTTTACTATCATGGACAAAATAAGAGTAATTTTGTGTCACTACAGGAGCTAGAACTATTTCAGCTTTATAATTAAATAATGAAGATGATGTTAAACTAATTCAAGGGGAATAAGAAGGGATTACTATTTCATCATTGGGAAATGGGACAGAAATAAACCACCAAGCAACCAACAAGGGATTTGGAGACAGTTATGAAGGTTAAATGCCTGAATCAGAAAGATTAATTATTATTCTTGTTGCAGGTTTGTAAAGCTATAAAATGTAAATTCTTAGCCTTCTAAATTATGCCTACAGCAGGAGCTTCTTTCGGAATGGCATCTATCTTGTCAGTGGTGTAAGTCACAAAGGAATTCTCTTCCTATAATTGGGCAATCCCATGACTTTTCTCGTTAGTAATATAAATAGCTCTTGGGCACTTCAAATCCCAGTTCTCTTTAAGTCTCAAAACACTTTCTCGGTTCAATAATTTAAACGTCTAGTCCTGTGTCATAATGTTGTAATAAAAAAATATTTCTTCACTTGATATATAAATAATATTTCTCCTTCTTTCCCCAGCTCAGGACCGTAAGGTGCATTTTACTTTTTCACTTCCCTAACCTTCCACTTTTCCTGCAAGGTTGCTAATTATAGTAGTCTCTAGTCTCTCCAGGGCTGAACAAAAGCAGGAAGAAGAGGTAAGAAGAGCAGGAAATTTCAGGGCTAATGATGACTTATGACATCATAGCTCACATCATACTCCCTGAAAGCATACTCCCAGAAGATGATTAACCTTAGTTAGCTAACCATAGTTTATCTTATGTCCCACTCTTGGATTCTACCACATTGCCCTGATTCTATTTGTTGCCTACATCCACAGGAATTACCCACACTTTCTCATCCAAGGAAACTAAGGATGTAGTTTTTGTCTAAACCAGTCCTTCAAACTATTAAAGTCAACTAATTCTTTAGGTGTTTATAGGCAGAAAATTTTTTCCCCGAATCACCATTGATTTCTAATTTGTTCATATCTTTGAAGATTTAAATCATCTAATAGTCTTAGATCATCTACTTAAAAATTTCTGCATAGGAGTCTCAATAAGGAATAAGACACCTATTGCCTTTGTAGCAGTCCGTATAGCTTATGGCTCAGAGGAGTGAGAGTTATAAAGAAATACCTGTAATGGAACACCTTGGTGAAAAGGGCATGGAGAGAGATTTAGTTCTAACAAGCATGAGAGAGCTCACGAGATGAGAGTATTGGTGAATCGGCAATCTCTACACCTGTGGAGTTGAGAGGCATGAGCTCAGCCTTATATTAGGCTAAAGGAGAAGGCAGACAAAAAGCATGCACATTCTATCACGGACTCGCTTACTCTGACTCTGTCTCCTCTCCTGTCTGCAGAATGCCAGCACAGCATCTCTCTGCCAAAGATTACCAAGCTCTACTAAAGACTAAGATCTATCCATGCTAAAAAGACTGCTTTACTCTCTCTAAGACACTCTCTATCTCTCTCTCTCCAGTTAAAGTAGATAGCCCTCAAGCATCTAAGAGAAACTGTGCCTGAGCAAGGTAGTTTAGTGGTCCATGTCGGGAACCTACCTAAGTCAGGCCCTGACAAGTGGTATCGGAAGCAGATCCTGACAGCCTTCATGCCTCAGCTGAAAATGAGACAAAAGTCTCATGTTAATTCTATAAAATATCATATCCATGGAAGACTTAGGAGAAAATAAAACTGAATATTTATTCAACTATCTGAGAAGTAAAGAAGAGTTATTAGCTTTTTAAGCTTAGAAGATTTTCTTCTTAGGTTAACATGGGCAAATTTCATGAAATAAACAACATTCTAAATGTCTGTTCATCAAAAATAAGCTTACCTAAGCTAAAACTTAAAAATCAGATTTAAAGAAAAAAAAAATCCAAGTGTATTTAACATGCAAAGGGTTGGTACTTGTAATATCTTTTTACTTCCCAATTTTAAAATGGATGCATGGTTGTTGTACAAAACATGGAAAAAGTACAGGAAAATATTATTATAGGTATAATTTCTCCACAAAGAGGAAAGAGAAGGACATATCACATTTCCTAAATTTTCTAAATCAAACTGACCTTTTGTAAATTCTCCCTAGCCTACCTAATCCAAAAGACAACATATTGGAGCCCCTCTCCTCTGTTATGTGGTCCATAATCCCATCTCAGGATTATGTTCTTAAGAAAATAGTAGCAGGGCGGTGACTGTGGCTCAAAAGGGTAGGGTGCCGGCCCCATATGCTGGAGTGGTGGGTTCAAACCCAGCCCCAGCCAAAAAGAAAATAGTAGCAAACTCTGGCTTATAATTCATGGTGGCTTCCCCTGTCCTCTTGTTTTTTCTGCTCTAAACATGCCTCTGTGTGGCACTAGTCCTTTTCCACCATCTGTCTGGCACTGCTGCTTTAAATGAATCATAGAGACACCCTCTCACAACTGTCCTCTCCACATACTATGACTAAGTCAAGGGAATCTGCACTGGGGTTGCCAAAATAAAGTCACTTAGAATTCTGTTGGTTCAACTGTTTGTCCCACCATTACCCACATAAGGTCTTACAACTTCTGAAAACACTCCTAAGGAGGACCTAACCTCCACCAAGCCAAGAAACCTGTCCCCCTTCTTAGTGTTTAAGAAAGCTCTTTCAGAAATAGACCACTCTCCAACTACACCCACTATACCAACCCTGTCTTCCTGGGCAGTATAGCCAAATCTTTACCACAGGTCAAGATTTCATGAAGGGAAGTCTGTCAACTCTCTCCCAGAGCTAAAAAGGAAGCCCAGATCTCAAGATCTCAAGGACACAAAGTCCTACTGAGAAGTGAAAGGAAAAAATATTTTTCTCTTTCGTAATAGGACTATCTCCAAGAAAACATGACCTAGTTAATTTTTCAATATGTTAGTCTATCTCACTAATTTTTCAAAACCTTGCCTTGTTACCAGAATAAGGAAATTAAAATAATACACAATCACATCCCCTGAAGATTAATGGATTAATATATTTATTATACATAGAGCTAAAATGAATTGGTAAAATATAATTTTTAAATACAAATAATATGACTTCACATAAATAGGTAAAAGCTGTGGCAGTTAATTCACAAAAAGGGGCAAGGGGGCAAAAACTGGTAAAACAAACAACTTTGCTCTCTTTTAAAGTAAAAAACAAATGCAAATTCAGACAATAGTGCAGTTCTAATGTTCACCTACTAAGTAAGTTAGTGACAGACAAAAGTACTAAAGAGAATTTCACTTCTAGGAAGGCAGAGGAAATATTTTCCCTATTGTCACTGCTAAATACAACTAAGAATTCTAGATGGTATATATAACACAAACATAAGAAGGCTGAAAAGTGATGAGAAGGCAGGTGGGCTAGAGACCTTGGAACCCAAGAAATAACACTGCATTGAGTTCCCTGGGTTTTCTTTATGCCACATACATTTCAGACATTATATCAGAAAAGCTAGTAATTTGGAAATGCCAGTGTCCATAGACAATAAAACAAAACAAAAACAAGAAATGCCTATTCTTTCTAGCCAAAGGGCTAGAAAATAATCAGCCTAGCAAAACAGAAAACTTTTAGACACTAGGTACTCTATTCCAGCCAAACACCACAAGAGGAAAAAAATAAAACTTCAGCCTTATCTCACGTTTATCATATCCAACATTTATGTCCGAGTGATAAGAGAAAACATATTCAATAAGTAATGGCTGAGGGTGAGGATGGGGAGAAAAATAATGGCTAAAAATTTCCCAATTTGACAAACAAAAAAAAAAAAT
Organism: Galagoides demidoff; assembly: GCA_963574575.1. NCBI lineage: Eukaryota > Metazoa > Chordata > Mammalia > Primates > Galagidae > Galagoides > Galagoides demidoff. The sequence goes on from CAUYQV010161124.1 coordinate 28,507, forward strand.
CAAAACAAAACACTTAAACCTACAGATTCGAGAATCTATACAAACCTAAAGAAATCCATGACAAGGCATATCATAGTCAAACTTCTGGAAAGTGAAAACAGAAAAATCAAGACATTACCTATAGGAGGGAAACAATTAGCATGACAGTCTATTTCTCATCTGAAATCATGGAGGTCAGATTTTTCACATGTTGAAAGATAACTGTTGTCAGTTAGAATTCTATACCCACTAAAAATATCCTTCAAGAATGAAGGAAAACCAAGACGTTTACAGAAAAAGAAAAATTAAGAAAATGCATTGCAAATAGACCAATCCTAAAAAAAATGGCTAAAGAAATGTTTCTCTAAATCTAGTAAATAATAAAGAAAGGAATCTCAGAACTTCAAGAATTTAGAACAAATGAACACAGAGCAAAAATATGAGTGAATACAATAGACTTCCCCCTCCTCTTGAATTTTCTAAATTATGTTTGACAGTTGAAGCAAAACTTATAACATTGTCTAATATAGTTCTACATAGGGAAACATTTGAAGCAATTATATTATAAATGGGATAAGTCAAGGGATATAAAGGGAAGTTGTACAGAAATTCAACAACAGAAATTTAAAGTATGTGAAGTAAAATTAAAAGAACTGAAAGGCAAAATAGACAAACTCACAATTATAGTTACAGATTTTTAACACTCCTTTTTCAATAATTGATAGAATAACTGAACATAAAATCAGCCAGAATCAAGAAGAATTTAACACCAGCAATAATCAATAAGATCTCATCGACATTCACAGAACATTCACCCAATAACAGTAGAATATACATTCTTTTCAAGTACCTGTGGGACATACATGAAGATAGGCCACTATATGGGCCATAAAATAAACCTCAACATATTTAAAAGAATTAAAATCATATAGAGTGTGTTGTTTGACTATAATAAAATCAAATTAGAAATCAATAATAAAAATAGTGTCCAAACACTGACAACTAAACAACATACTTCTAAATAATCCACAATTCAAAGAAGAATTCCCAAGTAAGACTTTTTAAAATGCATTGAATTCAATAAAAATAAAAATACAACCAAAATTTGTGGAACAGGGCTAAAGCAGTGTTGAGAGGAAAAATTATGGCATTAAATGCACACAGTAGCTAAAAATAAAAGTCTCAAATAATCTAAGTATATATCTAAATGTTTAAAAGATCAAACTAAACCCAAAGCAAGTAAAAGGAAGGGAATTTTAAAAAAATACAGAAATCAATGAAATCAAAAACAAAAAAGAATCAGAGAAAATTAAGAAAGAGCTAGTTTCTGAAAAGATTAATAAAAATGGCAAACCTCCAGTAACACTAACAAAGGAAAAAAATATACAAATTACTAACATTAGGAATAAAACACAGGATATCACTACAGACACTGAAAAGGTAGGTAATAAAGTAGCAATGAACAACTTTACACGTGCGAATTGGACAACTTAGATGGAATGGACCAATTATTCAACAAGTACAAATTATCCTAACTCACACAGTACAAAATAGGACATCTGAACATCACGAGTAAAGAAATGGAATTCACAAAAATCTCCCCCCAAAAGAAATTTCCCCTCATACTTGAGGAGTTTAAACATTTAAAGAAGAATGAATACAAACTGTATAAATTCTATTCCAGAACATAAGAGGGAATATTTCTCAACTTACTCTATAAAACCAGAATTACCCTGAATTCCAAAGCCAGATAAAGAAGGCCAGGCATGATAGCTCATACCTATAATCCTAGCATTCTGGGAGGATAATGAAGAATCCCTTGAGCTCACGAGTTTAAGACCAGCATCTCTACCAAAAATAGAAAAATCAGCTAGGGATTGCAGTGGGTGTCTGTAGTCTCTTGGGAGGCTGAGGCAGGAGGATTGCTTGAGCCCAAGAGTTTGAGGTGAGCTAGGCCAACACCATGACACTTCAGCCTGAGCAGCAGTGAGACTCTGTCTCAAACAAAAATAGAAATAAACAACCCCCCCCCCCGAAAGGACAGTACAAAGAAAGAAAACAAAGCTATAGGCCAATATTCTTCATTAATATGGATGTAAAAATTCTTCACAGACAGTAGCAAAGAGAATGCAGTAATATGTAAAGTAATTGTACATCATGACCAAGTGGAGTTTTTTCCAGGAATGCAACAGTGGTTCACTATCTGAAAATCTACCATATTACAGGCTAAAGAAGAAAAATCACATGATATCAATTGATGTAGAAAAACACTTGACAAAATTCAACATTTATTCATAACTTTAAGAAATCTTTCAGAAAATTAGAAAAAGATAGATCCTGTCTATATCTATATAGATTATCTTCAACTTAATAAAGAACACCTACAAAAAGAAAACCTATAGCTGACATCATAGTTAGTGCTGAAACACTGAATGCTTTTTCTCTAAGACTGAATGTAAGACAAGGACATACACACTCACTACTGCTGTTCAACATACTATTAGAAAGTTTAGCCAGCACAAGAAAACAAAGAAGGAAATAAAGGCATACAAATAAAAATAAATAACTGTACCTCTGTGCAAATGATATAACTGATAATCGTCTATGTAGAAACACATAAGAAATCTACACGCACACACACATCCCACAAAACCCTGGAGCTAATAACTGAGTTTGATGAAGTCACAAGATAAACCTACAAAAATCATTTTTATTTTTAATACTACCAATGAGCATGTAGACAGCAAAATTTAAAAATGCAATAACATTTATGCATATAATCATTCAGAAAAATGAAACTTTAGATTTAGATCTTTCAAAACATGTACAGAACTTACTATTCTGAAAACCACAAAACACTGACGGAAAAATGTCAAAGAAGATCTAAATAGATGCACAGCATGCTCTTTTCATGAACTGGAAGACGCGACATAGTAAAGATGTCAATTCTTCTTAATTCCTATAAAGATTTTGTATATAAAGGTAAGATTATTCTAAAATGTATATGGAAAGAGAAAGAATAAGAATAACTAAAACAATTTTAGAAAAGAATAAGGTTGTAGTAATTGTTCTACCTAATTTCAAGACATCATCTCAATGTGTAGCTACAGGAATCCGGACCATTTCGTATCGATGGAAGAACAAACACATAGATCAATGTAATGGAATAGAGAGCCCAGAAATAGCTCCACACAGGTAAAGACAATTTTGACAATAGCAAAAGCTATTCAAAGGAGAAAAGAAAGTTCAAAAAAAAAAGGTTCTAGGCTATTTGCAATAGCAAAGATATGGGATCAACCTAAATGTCCATTAATGGATGTATATATAAGGAAAATGTAGTATATTTATAAAATGAAATATAAAAGGCCATAAAAAGAATGGACCTAGCTGTCATTATCTTATGTGAAATAGGCCAGGCACAGAAAGACAAATAGCGCATATACATATTCACATGTAGGAGCTAAAAATAAGTTGATCTCATGAAGATAAGGAGTGAAATGGTAGTTACTAGAGGCTGAGAGGAACATGGTGTGAACAGAGAGGAATGAAGAAAGATTATTGGTTAATGGGTTAGTTGGTTAATGGGTAGTAACATACAGTTAGATAGAAGGAATAAGTTCAAAATGTCCAATACAGGGTAGAGTGACTGGCGTTAACAACAATGTATTGTATATACTATTGCAAAACATCTAGAATTGAGGCCGTGAAATATTATCAACACATTGAAATAATAAATACTCAAGGTAATGGACACTCCCAAGTACCCAGACTTGATCATTACACTTTCTTTGCATGTAACAAAATATCTCACATACCACATAAACACATAAAAATATCATAGATCAATAAAATGTGTTTTTAAATAGGGCAGGAACAATTGGATATCCATAAACAAAACAAATAAACCTCAACCTAGGTCTCCTACCTTATAGAAAAATTAGCTCAAAATTGACCATAGATTTAAATGTAAAACATAAAAACTAGGAAACAGGAGAAAAACTTTAAGAACTGAGGCTTGGTGAAGAGTTCTCAGCTATGATACCAAAAACATGACCCATAATGGGAAAAAAAAAATCAGTACACTGGACATCATCAAAATTAAAAGCTTTTGCTTGTGAAAAGATTCTGGTAAGACAAAGAAAGGACAAGCTATGGACAGGGAGGAAATATTTAGAAACTACTTATTGACAAAAACTCATATCTAGAACATGCAAAGAACTCTCCAAACTAACTTTTTTTTTAAAGTTTTTGTTTGTTTGTTTGTTTCAGGTTAATCTGAGGGTACAAAAAATTAGTTTACAATGTTTGCATTTGTTAGGTAGAGTCCCTTTAATAATTGTGTCCCACCCCTAAGAAGTATGCCATGTACCCTAACATTGTACCCATTAAGTGGGAGCACACCCATTTCCCTTCCTCCTTCCCTCCCCTGCTCCCTCGTTCCCTGCACTACCCCCCAAATGATTTGAATTTTTCTTTTATGTGGGCATCTATTAGATTGTCTACTAGTTTCACATTAGTATTGAGTACATTGGATTCTTGTGCCTCCATTCTTGTGATACTTTACTAAAAAATGTGTTTCAGCTCTATCCAGGTTAATTCAAAAGATGTAAAGTCTCTATCTTTTTTAATCAACCTAAACATTTTTTAAAAATCAATCCAGTTTGAAAATGGGCAAAGGACATGAAGAAACACTACACAGATGAGAACAAACAGATGGCAAACTGTTACATAGATGAGCCGAAGACGGCCTGTGTGTATTGGCCCCAGGTTATTTGTTTGTTCACTGCAGGCTGAGACCCATTAGTCAAAAACCTCCCATCACCAGACTCAAATTTGTACACATCTAGTTGTTTTAAACATAGCCCAAGCAACAGATTTTAGCCATTTAGAGTATCACCTGCTTTATATACCCCACAAAATCTCACCCCTATCTGCTGACCATTGATAAGCCAGAACCTTGTGGTTAAGAGAATCCAAACTACTGTGGCCCGTCAAAGTCCTGTGATTTCTGTTGCTGAATGACAAACGCACCTAGACACCTAAGGCCCCACTGTCATCCCACTCTCCCTCCAACCCTGAGTGGGAATCCTTGCACCACATCACATCCTCTGGACAAAGGCTTACTGTGAGGGACTTCCCCTCTCACGGGGAAGTAGCCTAATCCAGCTGACACCTGATAAAGCTTGGTGTGTGCTACTGCCACTCCTGATCATGTTCTTTCCCTCCATCAGCCACAAATCCCTCAAACCTCCAATACAGATGCACATGACAAGATGTTCTCCATCACTTGCCATATACAGAAATGCACAATAAGACTATGATAAGATATCACTATACACCTATTAGTATAGCTAAAATAAAATAACATTGACAATACAAAATGCCAGTGAGAAGTGGAAAAAATAGTTTCCTCATGTATTGCTGGTGGACGTGTAAAATGCACAGCCACTCTGGAAAATAACTAGTAGTTTCTTAGAAAACTAAACACACACCACACCACCCAGCAATTGCACTCCTCGGCATTTATGGAGTCTGACAATTAAGTCTGTGAACTTGTCACCATGCATTTATATATTGGCAGCACTGTATAAATAACTCCATCTCAGTAAGGTTTTAACTTGATGTATCAGTGTCTCACAGCTGTGTTCATGTCAACATGTGGCAGTGTATTGCTGAGTGCTGTTCATTATTGTTGTGTGGTTTTGTGTGCTATCATGAGAATGGCAGAGCTTGAATTAGAGCAATGAAAAAAACATTAAATTTCTTGTTAAGACTGGAAGTGAAATCAGGGACATGTTAATACAAGTTTATGGGGAAAATTCCATGAAGAAAATAGTAGTATACAAATGAATTAAACCCATCAAACAACCTGTCAACAACCCATTAAACATTTTCAAGTGTGCCTTGGCACACTTTTGTGCTATGAGAGGTTCTTAGGTGTGCCATGAAAATATTAAGTATCATTAATTAAATTATTTTCAAAAGATGTTCAAAGCCCAGTGAGTATTATTTTTTTATTTTTATTTTTTTGTTGGTAGTTTGTTTTGTTGTTCAACATAATTTAAGTGTGACTCTGAAGTTTAACTATAGGTTCATGTGTGCTGTGAGATTTCTAAAAAGTTTGAAAAACACTGGCTTAAACATTTTTCTGAGGGAAGAGAAAACATCATTGATGAAGAGAGGTCAGGGCAGCCAGTAATGAGAAGAACTGATGAAAAAGTTGCAAAAGTTCATCAAATTGTGCATCAAAATCATCAGCCAACTGTGAGAAACACAGCAGACCAAATAAACATCAATAGAGAAACCAACAGAAAAATCTTAACTGAAAATCTTGCTATGAGAAAGGTGTGAGGTCTTAGAGGAGCTCACTGATGAACAAAAGCAAAGGAGACTCAAAGTTTGCCAAGAACTTTTGGAGAAGCAAGACAACATTTTGGACTATGTTGTCATTGGTGAAGAAACCTAAGTGCACCAATATGACCCTGAAACAAAGCATCAAAATGCACAGTGGAAATCAGCCAATTCTCCACTACCAAAAAGTTCTATCAGTCTAAATCAAGAGTCAAAATGATATTGCTAACCTTTTTTGATATCAAGAGGACTGATTGCTCATTATGAATTTGTACCAACTAGGAAAATAGTTAACCAAGTTTACTATTTGGAAGTGCTGAAAAGGCTGCATGAATAAGTTAGACAAAAGCAACCTGAACTTTTTGCCAACAACTCATGGCTCTTGCATCACAACAATGCATCAGCTCACACAGCACCATCTGTGAGGAAGTTTTTAGCTACAGAACAAATAACTGTATTGGAATACTCTACCTACTCACCAGATCTGGTCTCCAGTGATTTTTTTCTTTACCCAACGATAAAGAAAATATTGAAAGGAAGATATTCTGATGACATTCAGGACATCATGGATAATATGACAGCTCTTATGCTATTCCAGAAAAAGAGTTCCAAAATTGCTTTTGAGAGTGAACTAGAAAAAAAAAAAAAAAAGAATGAACTAGGCACTGGCATTGGTGCACAGCTTCCCAAGGGAGAGTACTTTGAAGGTGACTGTAGTGATATTCAACAGCAACGTAGGTATCACTTTTTCTAGGATGAGTTTGTGAACTTAACTGTCATACTTCATATCCCAGAGAAATAAAGGTATATGTCCACACAAAATTTGGTACAATAAGGCTGTCCATACCAGCCTTACTGGTAATAGCCCCAAACTGGAAATAACAGAAGTATCCTTCAATAAATGAGTGGCTAAACAAACAGCAGTGCAACCATATTGTGGCATACTACTCACCAATGAAAAGGAACAAATTATTGATAAACGCAATAACTTGGGTGGATCTTAAAAGGCATTAGTGATAAAGACAGCAGAACCATAAAAGTCAATCTCTAGCCAGGTGTTGTGATGGGCACCTATAGTCCCAGCTACTCAGGAGGCTGAGAAAAGAGAATTGCCTAAGCCCACAAGTTGGAGGTTGCTGTGAGCTATGACGCCACAGCACTCTACCAAGGGCGATAAAGTGAGACTCTGTCTCAAAAAAAAAAAAAAGTCAATCTCAAAAAGGTAAACATTGTGTGATTACATTTAAATAATATGTTCAAAATGACAAAATTATAGAAATTGAAAATGGATTCGTTGTTGCCAGGAGTAAGGATGGCAGAGATGAAAGGAATGAGCAGGAGCCTATGGGGTAGCACCAGGATGATCCTTGTGGTGATGAAATAGTCTTTTATCTTGACTGCTGTCATAATGACACAAACCTCCACAGGACATAGAACTAAAGAGATGTGGTACCAATGTTAAATTCATGGTTTTCATATTAGTACTATTATGACATAAGTTATGAAGAGGGTTAATTTTAACTTGTATAGAAAAATTTCTCCCAAACAACTCTACTTAGCATTCCCTGAGTAAAGCAGGTGGACTGACGCCCACTGAGTCATTATTACTTACTGCTGGGAGCTACTCCCCTGTGCTCTGAGCTCCAGGGCTCCCGCCAGCTGAGTAGTCTGCTCACTAAGAGTGAGTTGTATTTGTTCCCAAGCCTGTTAAGGCCTCCTGAGCTGTTTTTCTAATTATGTAATTAAAATAAACATTACAAAAACCAATTAAATAGGATGGGATAAACAAGAGAATTGCTGTTTCAATAAAAACTAAATTAAAGGGTTTGGAAAGGCTCAGAAAAAAAAAAAAGCAAATCATTCATGCAAAATTTATCGATGTCAAATTAGGTGTGGGTGAGCCAATAGTGAAAGATTTGGAGGAGGTAAGAAACTTAAAACTCTAGAAGGATGCTGTGTTCACATGGTTTCATAACGAGCTCTAAGCTCTTGCTCCCTTTTACAGAATCCTCAACTGGAAATTTCAAACAATACGTGGTGAGTAATGTGTGTGCAGAAAAGGAAACACAAAACTCCAAACAGAGGATGCCTACACAAAGGCCTTGGCCCTATATAAAAAGATTAGCAATGTGGTAGATTTATATACAGACACAGGTAAAACAAAATGCTTATGATAAGTTCATATAATCCTTGATCTCCATTTTAACTTTCAATTACTTGTCATTTACAATTACTTCTAATAAAGGTTTTCCTATACTTCTACATACATTTTGACTGCCCCCAAAATTCTATCCTCCAACCCAGTTATTCTACTTAGGGAAATTTTATCCACAGAAATGATTCCAAAATCTAAAAAGAGCTCTATGTGCAAAGATGGAGTATTTATGTAGTAGAAACTTGGCTTAGTATCAATACCTAATACCTTAATTTCTTTGAGGGGTTTGTACTCCTGCCCCAGCTGGCACAGTTTGGTCCTGCTGTGAATCTGGACACTCAGACTTCACCTCTCCCAGGGCTGGGCACGTGACCCAGGCTACTTCAAACCATTCTCTCTCTAGGGACTTTGAGTTTATGGTAAACTAATACAAGAGCAGGAAACCACAGCTGGCATTTATTCACTCTGACAGCAGAGCTATCACCAGACTGTCAAGGAGATTCTGATACTCAGACCCCTAGAACTCTCCCCAATCCTGGTCCAGGGGTGAGGAAGCTGCAGCCTTAAGGCCACATGTGACTGGCTATCCGGGTCCTTACATGTAGCCTTTTGGCTGATTCCTGGTCTTTTTATTTTCCACCTGCACTTCAATCCCCTTGTGAACTCCAAGAGCTCATCTATATCTTTCAAGTTCATTCCTTTCTGCCTAAGATATCCAGAGTTGGTTTCTGTTTACTTGCCAACAAAGAACACTCACTAATTCAATTTAAGAAAGTAGAAACAAAGAAACAACCTAAATGTCAAAGAATTAGAAAGTAGCAAAATAAAGTATAGTTTATTCCCTCAAAGAAATATGATGTTGTCATTAAAAATTATAGTTGTTAGAATATATAATAAAACAGAAAATGTCTACAACACAATATCTGTGGGGAAAAAAAGTCAGGGTACAAAATTTTCTATGCAGTATGGTTACAAGTAGGTAAAACTATGCTTAGAAAAACTTCAAAATGATAACCATTATGTTGGGATTATGTGGTCTTTGTTCTTTTTCATATTTTAAAAATCTTCCCAATTAAACTGTATTTCTTTTAAAGCTAATTTTTATGTTTGTGAAATTTTTAAATAGGGCAAAGAAACCAACTGCAAATATTTCAGTCCTTTTTTGTTTTTGATGTCTGTTTATAATGAGGCATGAGTCCTCCCAGAAGGTCACTTCTTAAATTTTCATTGGCACATATGGACAATCATTGCTCAAATTCTTAGTGCCTAGCATATGGGAGGCACAGTGCTAGAACTTTGCATTATATTATTGGGAGGCCTATAATATTACTCCCAATTTTCAGAGAAGCAAAGTGAAGCCCAGAGTTTAAGTAGCAGCTGAAGGCCACACAGTAAATGACAGAGACAGGATTCAGTTGGCATAATATGATACACGTTATAGGTTCTATCACACCATCTTATTTTGTGTGCAACAAGGCAAGGTAAATGAACTCTTATCCAGGCACCAAGATATGATAGAAATGACATTTCTAGCTGAGGAACCTCAGCAGATGTTCAAAGGAAATCCTTAAGAACCATTTCCGGGCTCCTGCCCCACTTGGATAATAGAAAAAGGTCAATAAATATTTACTTGCCAACGAAGAACCCTAACTGACTCAAAATGAGCCCATTCACAAAACAAATAATTCTGTGAGCGGGCTCACTTTAGAGACAGTTGTGCTAGAAGTCCCATCCTCTCTCCCACCTGGTAAGGAGATTCCTTCCTCAGGGATACTCAGATCCAATGTGACCCTCCACCCTGGCAGCACCACAGATGGGCTGGAGTTTAACTCCCAGCAGGGAAATGAAGAGGAAGCACACTGGCAACTGTGCTTTCAGGCTGTCAAGGCCAAGGGTGTCTGATTGTGTCCTAGGGACCAAATGAGGTTATGTAGGAGAGAGGGTCTGAGTGGATTTGTGATAGAGACTGTCAAATAGAGACACTGATAGGGACCAAGAGACCCTAGCAGAGAAGAGCTAGAATGAAATTTTTAGAGATTAGAGAAAGAGTCCCAACTGACCACCCAACATAAAAATAGGGCAGAAGATCTGCAAGGGGAAATTCCAGAAAGTGCCTAAAAGCAGCCTACAAGAGAAAGAGCATCTGTAAGCAACTACCAAGACAAAGCAGGTATGTTGCACACATAGGCAGTAGCAATCTAGAGAAAAGCTCCACTTTCCCCTCAAGAGTCAGACCCTGGCCAGCAAGCTGGGAAGTCAGGGAGGAGAGAAGAGTAGAGTACAGGGAACAGAAGATTCTGGATAAGCTGTATTCACTGCAGCATGCTTTCACTTGGCTTCAGACAGGGAAGTTAAAGCCAAATCAAGTTCGGAACTTAGATTAGATTAGTACCTTGAACTAAGCTTCCCAATTATTGCACTGAAACTATATTTCCAACTTAAAGTGACTAAAGAGCCATCACTTTAGAGGAAGCAGAAAAGCCATGGCACCTGTCAGAATTTTTATTAAGAGGCAGAGGAAAATAACTCTCACTGAAGGAGATTTTAGAGGGACAGCAGGAGGAAAAGAAAAGGTCATGTTTAATAAGGCATGAGCTGCACTTGTTCAACATTTTGTTTTATCTGTGGATGCCTCTGTGGCCCATAAGGCCACATAAGCTCTAGGACAGAGTCTTTGTTTGTCACCATTATATTTGCAGCACCTAGTGCAATGGCTGGCACATAGTAAGGGTTTGGCAAATGGCCTCTTTATCAATTAGGCTACCTAAAGAAATGGTAAAGAGCCTGGAAGATCATAATACCGTGTTTCCCTGAAAATAAGACACTGTCTTATATTTTTTCTCAAGAAGGCACACTAGGGCTTATTTTCAGGAGATGTTTTGTTTTTATTAAGTATAATACAACAATCTACATTATTCAAATACAGTTAAGTCATCTTCTTCTGTTAGGGGGAGCGGACCTTGTTGGTGGGGCTGGCACTCGTGAAGTATGAACTCCTTTCCTCTAGCCGTTCGCACGTGCGCAATAGGATGCCTGCAACCAGGGTTACCACACATGCACCCATGCAAGTGCAAACAGCTGGAGAAAGGAGCTGCAGCAGATAAAGGGTATTCCAGTTTTCCTTACCGCTCCTCGCCAAAATGCAAGGCATGGCTCTGCAGCGTATCTGTATCACAAGGTCTTATTATCAGGGTAGAGCTTATATTTAACAAATACATAGAAATCCTGCTAGGGCTTATTTGGGGGGGAGGTTTTATTTTTGGGGAAACACGGTATTTCTATCTGATACCAACGTTAGTTTATTTAAATCTCTTACATCATACAAGTGATTGAAAGATAATTTGTCTGCTTCCCTTGTTCATGAATTCTGGCAGTGACCTTTTATAAGCATCCAAAATAGCACTGGGTGAAGCTGTTTCAGGTAAATATATTTCTCCCAAATAGTATTTTATTGTTGTCTAAAATAATTTGGGGAGATTCTGAATTACATATTTTGTATTATCCTCTCTAATTATTTTTAAGGAGCATATTCATTAGGTTCGCCAAAGAACAGAATACATAAGACATCAGACAATTAAGGTCACAAACTTATCCTTGAAAAAGTACTACATACCCCAATGCTGAACATTACTACCATCACCTTCAAAGTACTCATCTTTGGAAGCTATGCACCAATGCTAGCACCTAGTCCACCCTTCAAAGCAACTTTGGAACACTTTCCCTGGAATGGCCATCAGAGCTATCATCATATGAGGTCTAACAAGTTCACGAACTTGCCACTGTGCACTTAAGTTGGCAGCACTGTACAAACAGCTTAGTGAGGTTTCATAACCTTGGTATATCAATGTCTCAAAGCTGTGCTTGTGTTGACATGTGGTGCTGTCTTGTTGAATGTTCATTATTGTTGTGGCATGTTTTTGCGTACATACGTAGACAGCTCTGATGGTTCCTGAACTTAATTGTTCAACCTCATATTCACACCAAGATGTTAAGAAGTTGGTTCATGAGATCCTGGATGCTGGCAAGTCTAAAATCTATAATATAGGGCAAGCCAGCAGGCTGTGGGCTCAAGGAAGTGTTAATGAGGTTATACTGAGTCCAAATTCCACAGAGAAGCCATCTGGAAACCTTTACCCTCTTAAGGAGAATTTCTTCTTCTTTCAAAAAACTCAGTCTTTTTCTCTTAAGCCCTTCAGATGACTGAATGAGCCCCACCCACATCACGGAGGGTGGTCTGCTTTATTCAAAGTCTACTGATTTAAATTTTAAATGTTAATAATATCTTAAAAGGCTTGGCACCTGTGGCTCAAGAGGCTAAGGCACCAGCCACATACACCTAAGGTGGTGGGTTCGAATCCAGCCTAGGCCCACCAAACAGCAATAACGGCTGCAACCAAAAAATAGCCGGGAGTTGTGGCGGGTGCCTGTCGTCCCAGCTACTTGGGAGGCTGAGGCAGGAGACTCACTTGAGCCCAGGAATTGAAGGTTGCTATGAGCTGTGATGCTATGGCACTCTATCCAGGGGGGACAGCTTGAGGCTCTGTCTCAAAATAATAATAATAATAATAATATCTTAAAAAGTGTCTTCACAGTGACATCTAGGCTGGGGCTTGGCAAACAAGGCTGGGTGCCATAGCCTAGCCAAGCTGACCCACAAAATTTATCATCACAGGAAAAGATTTAAGAATATATGACATTATGGGGAGAAACATACTTCTTCCCACCACTGTTTGGAGTAGGGGAAATTAAGAAGGCTTTTCAACATTATTGTCCCATGTAAGTTGGAGTTTTTCCCCACTTGATTTGACCAGGGCTTCTAGAAAAGTAAAGATTCAGATGTTTACCACTTTTATGGGAATGCAAGCCCAGGACACAGGTGATAAAGGAAGGGAACTGAGGGAAGAGAAGATGGAAAGTTTTGTGGTGCAGTGAATCACTTGGCTGGTTTCTACTTCACAGAACGCAAGAGACAGCACATTGCTCCAAAGCTTGGCTCCCCCAATACATAAACGGGCTGAGCAAAGAGACTGCACCTCAGAATAATGTATGGGAAAGAGGAGGAGGTAAGCTTTATCTGTTTGGCTCACTACCTTCTTCAGTTCATCAGTCGTAATGGCCTGCTCCACCAGGAGATAAGCCTACACCAATGGTCATATCATGTGGCCTCGTGATGGCTGCTTAGGAACCAGAACCGAAGGTCCCACACCCTGAGGTAAACCGTCCCATCCAAATCCATAGCAGAGAGGTGATCCACCATGAATGAAGTGTTGACCAAGAGAGGAAGAAGGGAGGTGGTCAAGGGCATCTGAGAAAACTGAACCTTGTATCCTAACACACATATCAACTTCAGCAAATGAATAAAAATAGTCAATCAGGGAGTTAAAGTGATCAAAGTTGAATGCCAATTGTATTTATAAGTGTCTATTAGGACATTTGGGGCAAAATTTGAATTTCCAAGGGCTAGATAAAAGAGAGTTTGAGTTCAATGAGTCAGAATTTAAAGAAAGCCCTCTGCTTACTACCTGTGTCCCTGATCCCCTCCGTGTCTCTGTTTAGAAACTCAAGAGAACGCTCCCTACCTCCAGGGAAGTGATGAGGGTTAAATATAATAATATCCATAGACTGGCATATGGTAATGCTTAATAAGCAGAAGATTACTTCCTTTTCTTCTTTATCCAATATTCCTCATCTGTCATAAAGGTATAATGTATTTGGGGAAGAGGAGTTTAAGAACTGAATTATTATTCATAATCCCTTTAAAATCCCTTGGAAGTGTACATCTTAGGTAAAAGGGAAAAATAGCATGACTATGATGGAGCTATTAACTAGTAGATATGGATTTTAATGAAGCTTAATTTTTTATATCTCAGTTATATGTTTATAACTCCCCAATTTATTAAGAAAACAATCTTTTCTGACATATCCATATGAATTTGAATTTTCTTAAAGTACATAGAAATTAACTATTTGCCTAAAAATTAAATGCTGTTAACATACCAACATTTAACATGCCAGTATCATAGAACTATTCCCAGCATTTTGTATTATTTTTCCCAACTAAGCCAATTTAAATTCAACATCTAGGTTACATATGCATCAAAAAAAGACAGACAAGCTCCTCAACTGACCACAGATAAACCAGATAAACCAGCATACACGTGTCCTCCTTTCTGGATATAATTAAGCTTGCAGAGGCAAAGTAGTTCAAAAGGAAACAAATGAGCAGACCTCCTCGGGAAATAAACGAGACAAAAATCAACAAGTATTAAAGGTGCTAAAGATTGATTCCACAAATCTTTCTCTTTCTTGTGCACTATGGGTGTGTGCAAATTAAAATAGTTCTAATCTAGACCTTTAGTTCCCTACGGGGGAACTACTGTCACTCAATAAAAGGCCCTGGGGCAGAAAGAGAGAAAGAGGTGGCCCAGGGAAGCAGAGAGCACTGTCCATCCAACTATCCATGTCAGCTTACTCAAGAGGTAGACTAGGTTACCCAAGTCTCAAGAGGCTTAGGTGATGACCTTCAACTAGGCCTTCAAGTAAAGTTTAACACCATCACCTTTTACTTTGTTCTATATCCTGTTTGCTCCACTAATTTTGTAATTGGGGCAAAGTAAGAGGTCCAAGTAATCCACAAATTCTTACTATACCCCATAAAGTGTCTGAATCAAAGATTTTTATTTATTCTTCTGCCAAACACAACTGATTTTATTCTGCAATTATTTTTTGAGGAGAGAAATACAATCAACTGAAGAAAGAGCTGCACCTGGGTCCCCAGCCTGACACAGGCAAAGCTTCGGGAGTCCAGGTGCTCTCAGCTGCAGCCAAGCAGACCCAGCCTCAGGGAGCCTTCCCCAGGAATGCCCTGGAGCACCTGACACATTCCTGGTACACCGTCTCCAAGTCAGAGTCATTCCCATGGTAGGGATCTTCAGTGATAATTGCTTTTGTGGTTCATAGCTCCCAAGTAGTTCAATTTTAGCTTTGCGGTTTTTAACTTGATTACTTTTCTACGCAAATGTCTCAGATTGCTTTCATCCGTTCACAGTGTATAATCAAATGTGACAAAGTCTTCTTTGGTAATCTGCCGGGCAGTGTGGTTCATGGGCATGCCGTGCCTACTCATGCAGCTCTGCCCCCAGGAGTCAGGGGGGTTCCCTATCTCATACCCCCATGTCACTGCGCTGTCTATCCTCCAATTCTCTGAAACATTTTGATCAGTTACAAGTTTCCTGAAAACAGCTTCTGCAATGGGTGACCCACAAATTTTACCCAGACACACAAACAGCACCCAAACTGCGTCACCCTAGCACAGCCCCTGTGCATGTGCACCTAAGTGAAGTTTAATTTTTGAACAATTTTTGAATATATTCTTAGATTTCCTTACTCAGCAAATACTTATGAAGCAGCTATGTATCAGATACAGATTTTTAGTCTGGCCCTTGGGTGAATTTACATTGCTGGGGGTGGATGGTTTTAAAATCCGCTATTGCCACAGGGCATCATTTTGATAATAGTGGGCTTTTAAAAATTAAATCATAACTGTATACATTAATGCACTTATGGGGTACAATGTGCTGATTTTATATACAATTTAGAATGTTTACATCAAACTGGTTAACATAGCCTTCACTCACTCACTCACTTAATTATTGTGTTAAGATACTTATACTCTACTCTTAATAGATTTGACATGTACCTTTGCAATATATACCATAGGTGAGGTCCCACCACTTACCCTCCCTCTACCCACATCCCTTCATCCTGGACGGTAGTTGTGTTTTATCTTTCATATGAAAGTCTGGGTATTTATATATTGGTTTCATAATAGTACTAAGTACATTGGATACTTTTTCTTCCACTCTTGAGATACTTTAATAAGAAAAATATGTTCCAGTTCCATCCATGTAAATATAAAAGAGGTAAAGTCTCTATCTTTTTAAGGCTGCATAATATTCCATGGTGTACATACACCACAATTTGTTAATCTATTTCATGGGTCAATGGAAACTTGGGCTGTTTCCATGAGTTGGCAATTATGAATTGGGCTGCAATAAATATTCTCGTGCAAATACCTTTGTTGTAAAGTGATTTTTGGTCTTCTGGATATATACCTAGTAGAGGAATGGCAGGATCGAGCAGCAGGTCTACTTTTAGTTCCTTAAGTGTTCTTCAAACTTCTTTCACAAAGGAACGTATTAGCTTGCATTCCCACAAACAGTGCAAAAGCATTCCCTTTTCTCCACATCCACACCAACATTTGTGTTTTCGGGATTTTGTTATGTGGGCTACTCTTACAGGAGTTAGATGATATCTAAAAGTGGTTCAAATTTGCATTTCTCTGATGATTAAAGATGATAAGCATTTTTTCATGTGTCTGTAGGCCATGCACCTATGTTCTTCAGAGAAACTTCTGTTCAAATGAAATGGGATCACTTGTTCTTTTCTTTCTGTCTTTCTTTTTTTTTTTTTATTTTTTTTTTTTGCAGTTTTTGGCCAGAGCTAGGTTTGAACCCGCCACGTCCAGCATATGGGGCCAGCGCTTTACTCCTTTGAGCCACAGGTGCCACCCCACTTGTTCTTTTCTTATTAGTTTGAGTTCTTTGTGGATTCTAGTTATCAAATCTTTGTCAAAAACATAACCTGCAAATATCTTCTCCTGTTCTGAGGGCTGTCTGCTTGCTTTACTTACTGTGTTCTTGGCTGTGCAGAAGCTTTTTAGTTTGATCAGATCACAGTAATATATTTTTGGTGTTGCTTCAATTGTCATGGGGGCTCTCCTCATAAAATATTCTCCCAGGTCAATTTCTTCAAGTGTTTCCCCTTCACTCTCTCCATGTATCTTTACTTCATGTAAAGCATCTTTAAGCTTCATGTCTTAAGTTTAAATCTTTTATCTATTGAGAATCAATTTTTGTTAATGGTGAAAGGTGTGGATCCAGTTTCAGTCTTCTACAAGTCACCACCCAATTCAACCCAGCATCATTTGTTAAATAGGGAATATTTCCCCCAATTTATGTTCTTGATAGGTTTATCAAAGATCAGAGGACAATAAGTTTCTGGGTTCATTGCTTGGCTTTCTATTCTGTTCCATACATCTACCTCTTTATTTTTGTGCCAGTACCATGCTGTTTTAATCACTATGGACTTATAGCATAGCCTGAACTCTGGTAGCATGATTCCTCCTGATTTGTTTTTGTTTGAGTAATGTCTTGGCTATTTGAGATTTTCTCAGATTCCACATAAAATGAAGTACTATTTTTTCCAGATCCTTAAAGTATGACAGTGGTGCTTTAATAGGTATTGCATTAAATTTGTATATTGCTTTGGGTAGTAAGGGACGTCTTTAACAATGTTGATCCTTCCCCTCCATGAGCATGGTATGTTTTTCCATTTGTTAACATCTTCAGCTATTTCTTTTCTCAGTTCCATAGTTCTCTTTATAGAGATTTTTCACGTCCTTTGTTAGTAAACTGCCAAACATTTCATCTTCTTTGGCACTACTGTGAATGGAACAGAGTCCCTAATTATTTTTTTAGCTTGACTATTGTTGGCATATATAAAGGGTACAGATTTATGAGGGTTTATTTTATAACCTGAGACACTGCTGTATTCATTGATTGATGATGCTGAAACTTATGTTTTTGCATAATTTGCGATTTTGTCCTGGCTATATTCCCCTGAGGACCAGGCACTATTTGAATGTGACTCAGAAACTGCAACTCAGCCCCAGTCTGTGCCACTGCCCAGAGCTAGTGTTTCTGTTTCCCCTGCAGTCTGTGTTGGGATGGGTGCAGTTAGAGCTCACACTGAGCTCAGAGTTCCAGCGTCAGCCCGCCTGCCTTTGTCTCAGCTATGATCACTTGAGGGCCAGGTGTTTCTTAGGCTCACTAAAGCCATCCTGGCTCAGCCCTGCTCTGGGAACATGCTGTCTCTGCACACACATCGTCCATTTTCTACCCCGCCACACTCTGCCCAGGCCAGTACCACCTCAGGCATACCCTTTGCTCATGGGCCTGCGGTACTGTCCCAGATCTATTCTGCCAGTGTCTGCCACCAGAGAAGATGCCCAACTTTCTCTGGTTGCCCAGAGAGATAGGAAGTGTCTTTCTAAAATATCCCCCAGGGGTGTGAGCCCTATTGTTCCGCTGCTGCCACTGCTGCTCTGTGCTGGGGAGGCACCACCTCTCCCTTTCCTGTTTGGTTCCTTCAGTCACCATCTCCTCCTTACCCCCATGCTGCAGTTTCAGCACAGACCTGCAACAGCCCATGCCCTGTCCACACCTCTAGAGAAAATGCCCAAAAATCTGCACTCCATAAGGGACAGGCTTCCAGACCTCAGGGTGAAAGTGGAGGGGAGAGCTAGGAGTTCAGTATTGCAGGTAGAGAATATATACAGTTTTATGCCTGGCAGGAGAGTGCCATCGCACCCTAGTAGGGAAGGAGGTTCAGTTTTTAGAGGGTCTCTCCCATGGGATAAAATGGGAGGACATTTGAACTCTGCTCGCTTGTTTGTAGAAAGTATACTGCAAGCCATTCTCATGAGGGAGAGGACTCCCGTCTGCTTGGTGATGGATTTTGTACCTATTGTTTACATCCTTTGGGTGGATTGGTGTTCTTCAACCTTCTCTCTTAGCTCAGCTCCAAACCATCAGCTTACCTGCTAAAATTCTGCCCTTTAACTCTCCTTCTGGACAGGAGCCTCTGTGGAAAGCTGGCTCCAGTCAGCCATCTTGCCTCCACCCCACCTCAACACATTTCTAATAAATTTTTCTTATTAAGAGAAGAAAAACAGTCTTGGCACCTGTAGCTCAATGATTAGGGCGCCAGCCACACACACCAGGGATGGAGGGTTCAAACCCAGCCAGGGCCTGTTAAACAGCAATGACAACTGCCAAAAAAAGAAAGAAAGAGAGAAAAAAAGCTGGGCATCGTGGCGGGTGCCTGTAGTCCCAGTTACTTGGGAGGCTGAGACAAAAGAATTGCTTATACACAAGAGTTTGAGGTTGCTGTGAGCTGTGACACCATAGCACTCTACTGAGGGTAATATAGTAAGACTCTGTCGCAAAATAAAAGAGGAAAAAAATATATTTTTAGCTTATCACCAGTACTTCCTAGCATCTAACATTATCTATGATTATTTAGAACCTACTCTGCTTTTTTTTGCAGTTTTTGGCCGGGGCTGGGTTTGAACCCACCACCTCCAGCATATGGGGCCGGCGCCCTACTCCTTTGAGCCACAGGCGCCACCCTACTCTGCTTTTTTTCTTTGTTTGTTTGCAGTTTTTAGCCGGGGTGGGTTTGAACCTGCCACCTCCAGTATATGGGGCCAGCACCCTACTTCTTTGAGCCACAGGCGCCGCCCTACTCTTCTTTTTTTAAAAAACATTTTTCTTAGAGCTTCTTTCCAAGCCTCTACATGGCTATTATCCTGGGATTTCTTTTTACTGGCCTTGGCTGTTCCTTGTTTTACATGTTCCTGTTGGAGTACATCCTCAAGGAATTTCCTCAGAAAAAGTCCATGAAAGATAAATGATCCTACTCAGCCCTCACCCTAGATTGATAGTTTGTCTTCCATGTTCAAAATCAATTTTCTCTCAGAAGTTTAAAGGCATGTTCTACTGATTTCCAACACTTAGGGCTGTTGGTGAAAGGGTTAGCCTGATACTGCATTCATTCCTTTGTTCTTTTTTTGTTCCTCGTCTTAATGATTCATCTAAAAGAGTCATGTCTGTCAGATCCTAAAAGTTCCTCTCACATCTCCCAACTAATCACTATCCTTCCTGCCCACCAAAGATAAAAGCTACTTCTGTTCTTTTACCAGCTTAAACATCTATCCTCGAGCCCTCTCCCCCAGTTTATTTTTGCCTGGTTTTTAAAATCTTCTGTGTCTGGCATCTTTTACTCAATATTGCATTTATAAGATTCATCTGTTTTTGTATGTAGCCATAATTCGTTCCGTGTCATTGCTGTAAAATTACTTTGCAGGACTGTATCACATAAGGTTGATGGATATTTCAGTTGCTTTTAGTTTCCAAGTGATTACAAAAAATGGTAATAAACATTCTTATATATGGCCCTGGGACCGTTACACATGCATTTCTGATGAGTAGATAGCTGAGAATGAGAATGTATGTATTGTATTTTTGTAGATAATCCCAAACTCTTTGCCAAAGTGCTTCTAGACCCCCTAGCAGCCCATGACAAGTCTTCTAAATCTGAGAGCTGTCTGTGAGTTGTCACACATCTTTACCATCACTTGATATTATTAACAGTTTAATTTTTAACCATTCTGCTGAGCATAAAGCAGTTTTCTGATTGTGGTTTTTATGTGTATTTCCCTGAGGAACAATGACTTTTTTTTTGTATATTTACTGGTTATTTGGATACCTTGTTTTGTGAAAATATACTTTTTGTTTGTCTGTCTTTATCTTATTGGAGTCATTTATATATTGTGAAGAGGAGACTCTTGTCAGTCATATTTTCTTACATTCTATGTTTATCTTTTCAGTTTCTTTATCATGCCTTTTAAATAAAGTTCTTAATTTTAATACAAATTTATCAATTTTATAATAAATGCTTTTTATATTTTATTTAAGAGTCCTCTCCTACCCCAAAGATCATGAAGAAACTCTCCAACAGTATCTTTAAAAAGCTTTATTATTTTGCCTTAAACATTTAGAGCAACTTAACTAAGATTGATTTTTGTGTATAATGTGAGGTTGGGGTCAAATTTCACTTTTTTCCCATGTGAATATTCATATATCCATTTACTAAAAAGACTATCCTTTCTCCACTGCTCTGTAAAGCCACCACTGCTACCAGTCAGAAGCCCGTAAGTATATGGTTCTGTTTCCAGGTCATTTACCTCCTTGCATGTACTTCACATCATCTGATCACCATGGTTTTCTAGTCAGTCTTCATATCTGGCAGAAGGAGGCCTCCTCCCTTTTTCTTAAAGGGCTTCTTGACCACTCTAGGACCTTATTTTTAAATGTGAATTTTATGGCCAACCACACTTCTGCTGCGCTACTTTGCTTCCTTACATGTGAATCTTAGAATTAGCTTGTTAATTTAAAAAAAAAAAAGGGTGCTGAGATTTAGACTGTAATCAACCTATAGATATGTTTGAAAATGACACTTTTCTAAAGTTTTAAGTAGTCTATCTAATTCATGAACATGATATATCCTAACATTATTTACGTTTTCTTTATTTTTCCTAATTCTTTCAACTTTTCACACATAGGCCTTTCACATTTTATTAATTTTCTTCCCCTAGATACAATTAATTTTTTCATCTTATTTTAAATGGTATACTTTTCAAATTTTCCTTTTCTCTATGTTGCTAGTATATATAAATGCAATTTATTTTTGTGAGGAAGGGTATATTAACCCTATACCCTGAAAAGGTTTATGCATACCAATTTAACAAAAGGCAGATTATCTAGGTGGGCCTAATCTAATCACAAGAGTCCTTTAAAAGCTGAGTTTTCTCTGGCTGATGGGAAGAGAAGGAAGTCAGAGAGATATGACTCACAAGAACTGAGTACGTTACTGCTGCCTTTAAGAGGGAGGGGGGTCACTTGAGAAGGAAAATGAGTAGCCTTTAGAAGCAAAGAGTGGCCCCTGACATCAGGAATTAAGTACCTTAGACCTCCAGTTATAAGAAATTAGATTCTACCAACAACCTAAAGGAGCCTGGAAACAGATGCTTCTTCCCAAAGCTTCCTTATAGAAGCCCAGCCCAGCCAACATCTTTTTTCCTTTCTTTTTTATTTTAAAACAGGGTGTTGCTGTCACCTAAGCTGGAGTGCAGTGGTGTCATTATAGCTTACTACAACCTCAAATTCCTGAACTCAAGTAATCCTCCTGCCACAGTCTCTACAGACATTTGCCACCACACCCAGCTCATTTTTATATTTTTTGTAGAGACAGGGTCTTACTATGTTGTTCAGGCTGGTCTTGAACTCCTGGCCTCAAGTGATTCTCCCGTCTCAGCCTCCCAAAGTGCTGGAATTGCAGATGTGAGCCAATGCACCCAACCAGCCTAGCCAACATCTTGACTTTGGCTTTGTGTGATACTGAGTAGAGAACCTAGGCAAACCCACCTAAATTTCTGACTTACAGTGATAATAAATAGGTATTATTTCAGACAACTAAGTCTGTGGCAATTTGTTATGCAGCAATAGAAAATGTAACATATTCTTTCTTCTGTTCTTTTGTCTCTCCAGGCTTCATTCTGGATTTTTTTTTTTTTTTTTTGCCAACCCATCTCCCAGGTTACTTATTCTCTCTTCAGTTATACCTA
This sequence comes from Galagoides demidoff, assembly GCA_963574575.1. NCBI lineage: Eukaryota > Metazoa > Chordata > Mammalia > Primates > Galagidae > Galagoides > Galagoides demidoff. Next base: position 51,300 of record CAUYQV010161124.1, read on the forward strand.
AAATGCTGTTAAACACATTAAGTTCATAATTCAACTACCAGTTTCAGGTCCTAGAATTTCCATTTAGTTTTTTGCAAGTTTTCATTTCTTCATCAAACCTTTTTGTCTCGCCTTTTATCACTCTGAACATAACATCACAGCTATTTAAAAGTTTGGATCTAATAATGCCATTATCTCCTATGGATCTATTTCTTTCCTCTGCTGTTTCTGCAGGATTTTGTTAAGGTTGTCTTATCTCAGCCTCAAATGCTGAGCTCCCCTCACTAGGCCTCCGTCCTTCCTTGGATCCCAACTTAACAATTTTTCACTAACTTACTAGCTCTCTAAGGGCAAATGCTGAGTATGGTGGAGGGAATGGGAATGTTGGGAGCAAATTGGTATAGTTGTTTTATTAAACACACTTTCAATTGATAACCTTAGTTTTAGCACCTCAATTCATACTCATTTCCTATATTGTGATCTCTATACTCATGGCCTCTTTAGGTTCTACTAAAGATAGGTTCTCTTATTGCAAATGCTTGGTCTACTTATCCTCACTTCCTCTGCTTTTTTTTTTTGTTGTTGTTTGTTTTGTTTGTTTTCTGGTTTTGAGATAGAATCTCACTCGGTTGCCCCAAGCTATAGTGCCATGGCGTGACAGGTCACAGCAACCTCAAACTGATGGGCTCAAGTAATTCTCTTGCCTCAGTTTCTTGTATAGCTGGGAAAACAGGTGTCCACCGCTCATCCAGCTAGTTTTTCTTTTTCTTCTTCTTCTTTTTTTTAATCATTGTTAGGGATTCATTGCAGGTACAAAGAACCAGGTTACACTGAAATTTTTCTATTTTTAGTAGAGACGGGGTCTCATTCTTGCTTAGCTGGTCTCCAACTCCTGAGTTCAAACAATCCACCTGCTTTGGCCTCCCAGTGTGCTAGGATTATAGTCACTGTGCCTGGCTCCTTCTGATGTTTTATCTATATCAAGATTCCAACTACTTTCTATATTTCACAACTTTGTTAAAACTGTCATCCACTCATTATCATTCTTATTCTCTTTATTTAGGTGTTTGATCCACTATCTTCAATTAGAAGTTCCAAACCACTCATTTTACAGGTAAAAGTATTAAGGCCCATAAAGAAGTTCCAAACCACTCATTTTATAGGTAAAAGTATTAAGGTCCACAAAGGCCCTTTGTGATCTGCCCAGGTCACAAAGAACTACCTCTATGAGGACCAGAGCTGGATTCAGAACTCAAGTCTCCTTGATTACAGCCATCCTATGCCTTATGCCATGTATCTCCCTTATCATATAAATTTTATGGGAAACATTATTACTTTTATTTATTTATATTGATAGATAGAAAATAAAGCAGTACTAGGACCAGGCCAGTGCTCATGCTTGTATGGAACCAGAGGAAAACAAAAAAGAACAAAAGCTATACAATTATTTCATGTTAAGGTGTTAATTATTATTTCTAAGTACTTCCAGACTTCTTATTCAATTTTTTTCTTTAAAGGTTGAACATTTCATAGAACTGTTTCATAACTGAATAACCTTTTACCTTTTTGCTGAACTTGAATTTTTTAAAAATATTACTTATTATCATTTTTTTAATTTTTAGAGACAGGCTCTTGCTCTGTCACCCAGGCTGGAGTGTAGTAGCATGATCACAGCTTACTGCAGCTTGGAACTCCTGGGGAACTCCTAGGCTCAAGCAATCCTCCTGCCTCAGTCTCTTGAGTAACTGGGACTACAGGTGCCCACATCTATAGTAGGCTTGAATAACTTGAGACTTTTTTTTTTTTGAGACACAGTCTTACTTTGTCACCTCCAGTAGAGTACTGTGCCATCTTAGCTCACAGCAACCTCAGATTCTTGGGCTCAAGTGATTCTCTTGCCTCAGCCTCCCAAGTAGCTGGGACTACAGGTACCCGCCACAATACTCGCTTATTTTTAGAGATGGGGTCTCACTCTAGCTCAGGCCAGTCTGGAACTTATAAGCCCAGGTAATGCCCTTACCTCAGCTTCCCAGAATGCTAAGATTATAGGCGTGACCCACCACACCCAGCCCATAACTTGAGACTTTAAAAGGAGAAACAAAAACTGAGTATGTATCATAGGTACATATATTTTCCCCAATCCTGCAATTACTTACTTTTACTATATAACTTAGTTAATATTTTTTTTTTTTTTTTTTTGAGACAGAGTCTCACTATGTCACCCTCGGTAGAGTACCATGGTGTAAGAGCTCACAGCAACTTCAAACTCTTGGGCTTAAGCAATTCTCTTGCCTCAGCCTCCCAAGTAGCTGGGCCTATAGGTGCCCACCACATTGCGTGGTTATTTTTTTGTTGTAGTTGTCATTGCTGTTTAGCAAGCCTGGGCTGGGTTAGAACCTGCTAACCCTGGTGAATATGGCCAGTGCCATAACCACTGAGCTATGGGAGTCGAGCCTTTATTAATATTTCAAAATGATAAACATTTTAAAACTTATTTCCTAGTAAGTTTTACTAATGTTTGTAAGGAACAAAAACCAGAAACAAACAAATCAAAGACAACTATAAAAACAATTCAAAACTGGGAGTTAGAATACTTTATTCTGGTTCTAGCTCTTCCATTTATTCCTAGTAAAGTTCCTGCCCTACCTGTACTTTGGCTCATCTGCACAGCTTCCCTATATCTTCATCAGGCTCTAATTTATATAGAAAACTAACTACCTGTATAAACCATATACTGTTGCTATCATATTTCTCAAAAATGTAAAAACACATATGTCCCGTACTAGTTTCCTCCTCCCTTTGTAACAAATTAACACAAATTTACTGATTTAAAACAACACAAATTTATTATCTTATAGTTTAGAGATCAGAATTCCAAAAATGAATCTTATGGGGCTAAAATCAAGATGTCAGCAGGACTGTGTTCCCTCCGGAGGCTCACGGGGAGAATCTGTTCCCTGCCTTTTCCAGTTTATAGAGGCCACCTGTGTTCCTTGGCTGTGCCCTGTATCACTCCAAACTCTGCTCTGTCATCACATCTTCTCTGACTATGACTGTCCTAACTCCATTTTATATGAAGAACCCAAGGTTTAATCAAGGATGATCCTCCTAGTTTAAGAGTGTTAATTTAATCACATCTGAGGGGTTTTTTTGCCATGTAAAGTAACATATTCATAGATTCTAGGGGTTGGGATGTGAACATCTCTGGCAGGGTGATTATTCTACCACACCCAAGAATCATTGTCAGATATATTTAAAGTACAACAGAGACAAAAGGAAGTTTTAGAACATCAAATCAATTAACTATACAATGGCAATATTTTAATAAGGAATATCACAGAAAATCCAGTTCCTCTTGCCAAAGTAGTAACTAACCTATTGTTGAATTTATTTTAAGAAAAGTAAGGTTTTCTCTTTTTTTTGAAATAGTAATGTTCCACTGCTAAACTATTTCCCAATCCTCCTTAGTGCCTCAGAGTCTGGTGAAGAATGGACACAAAAGACAAAGGGGGAAAAGGAAGCTGAAGTCACAAAGTGTTCACTTTCCCCATGAGAACATAAGATGGGAGGGCATCATAAAACTGAGCGTTAGGTATAGCTATAAAAATTAAAACTGCTCTTGAATACAATAGTTGTCTTACAGAGAGATAAATATAAGTAAAGAGAATTTTCTAATAGTATTTAATGAATATTTACTCATTACCAAGTACTACTAAAATTACTACTAATTTACTCATTACTCAGTAATACTCATTACTAAGACTCTAAAGAAAGGTTAGGTCAGAGTTCTGCTCATAACAAAAAGTATCAGTATTAGTGGTTTAAAGTCATCACCAACCTTTCCTCAGTACAAGCATTTGGGGTTTTGGTCCCAGAAGGTCATCAGCTGGGTTTTAAACTCAGGCCTATCACAAGATGCGAGGTGGAGAGAAGTCAACAAGCCTTCTTGCTCCTATTTACCATTTATACAATGAGGTTTTTGGCAAAAATGCATAGTGACTAGATAATATTTGCATTACCACTAACTTTTAGAAATAAGTGAATAACAAGCCAGTTGGGATAAAGCCCATATTTAAAATAGCTATCTGTCTACATCCATTCATGACTGCCCCCGAGTGAGACCTTTGATATTTCCTGCTTCTTGCTACTCTTCTCTCTCTCATGCTCATGTGCCAAATTATTTGTGTCAAATTATCATCTAATTCCAAATAAGAGATAGAGTATAAACCAAAAGAATGTTTTGTGGTTTTGTTGTTCCTAATGTGAACTATCTATTAACTTCAAAACTTCTTTTGGCACATTGGACTTAAGTACCAATATAGTATGTTATCATCTGGAAGTTAAGATCACCACTATTTTTTTTTTTTTTGAGACAGAGCCTCACTCTGCCGCACTGGAAAGAGTGCCATGACATCATAGCTTATAAGTGATTCTCTTGCCTCAGCCTCCTGAGTAGGTTGGACTACAGGTACCTGCCACAATACCCAGCTAATTTTTAAAATTTTAGTAGAGATGGGAGGAGAGGGGGGTGTCTCACTTTTTCTTAGGCTGGTCTCAAACTCCTAAGCTCAAGCAATCCACTCAGCTCACTCTCCCAAAGTATGAAGATTACAGACATGAGCCACCCCATCCAACAAGATTATCACTATTTTAGACATAGGCTGGTTATTCCTTCCAAATAGCTCCTTCTCCCACCTTACTTTTTCTCTAAAGCTCTGGACTATAATCTCCTCTTAGCTCCCAGGGCCCTTAACTACCTAAGCTAAAAAAACAAACAAACAAACAAAAAAAACTGATTTTCTTGATCACATATCTCTGCAACAGAGGATCAGTTAAAAAACACTGACAAAGATTGTCTAAGCTCAACATTTCTACATGTGAACTTCAACTCTCTTACCAGGATATCCAAAAGAGCTCTCTTTTATCTTGAACCCCCTTTTCCCACTAGCTGTAAATATCAGATGTTTAGCTTCATCACAGTTTCTTTTAGGTGCAAAGATAACCTTGTTTTCATTGACCACAAAAAGACAAAAGAAAAGTTTTGCCTGGAAAAAATGCTTACGAAGTGGAAATAACTATAATCTAGAAAACATGTGAAAAACTTTACCTTTAGCTAGCCAGTGACGTCACAGTAGCTGACTGTCTTACCATGCAAGAGACTAAGGTTCAGAGTCAGACTACCGGTTCTGATGTCCTGGGCTGGACACATAGTTGAAGTGAGACACCAAGGGAGAGATGGCCAGCCCCAACCCCTCATACGGCATCCCTTCCCGGTTAATCCATGGAGTAATGATGACACTGACTGCCTCATTCTGCCAATGAATGGTAGGCACTGCAATGATGGTGCCTAGAAATGAATAGTGATTGGGAATAAAAGGGGGAGGAGGAAAACGTGGCCATGATGAAGAAATGAATAAAACACCAATTTTCCATTATAACTCACTGTCATACCTATTACTTTGATGTAGTAATGACTGGTGAAATGAAAAGAAATAGAGGAACAAACCAAAACAAAAAGAAAAATTGCTACCTATTTAAATTTATGTAGCATTCTAAGAATTTGGGTTTATATCCTACAGCCTGACTACATGTAACTAGAGCAATAGGTTGGTTCAATTTAACTCATAAACCTGTAACAAAGAGTATTTCTTATGATCAATATTTCTAAATTCTCATGTTTAGTTTTACTTTTTAGCACAGCAAAAACTTAATCTATACTATTAAAACAGACCATACTTACCAAACAATCCCTTGGGCCCCAGAGCCAATTGGTTTCAGCTGCTGGTAGCGTTTCAGGACGGTGAAGGTTGAGTCTGCCACTTGTACGCTGTAAAACTGACCGTCACATTCACTGTCACTCATGATGCAGTGTCATGTAATCTTCCCAAAGGCTAGTAAGTTGTCAAATTCCTTCAAAGAAAAACAAAATATGCATTTTACTGAAGTTATACGTATATACCTTACTTAATAGTATTTCAAACTTATCAGTATGTAAGACAATGTGGCTGTTAAGTTGATAAACTGAGTTTGTCCAGGTTCTGAACTTAATTAAGTAAGACACAAAAACATGCAAAGACATTTTGGTGGTACCACACTATTGTGAAAGGAAAAAATTTTGAAAGATCTAGAAAGATCTTTTCTAGAAAGATCACATTTAAAGGGTTCGGATTAGAAGAGAACCATCTTTGGGGAAAAGAACTTATACTAGTATTCGCCATGAAAAGCTTACATCACTGTACATCTCCCGAGGGGGCACAGCTGAAGTGTGTCTCACTTCAACTATACATCTAGTCCAGGATGTCAGAACTATTAGTCTGACTCTGAACCTTAGTCTCTTGCATAGTAAGATAGCTGCTGTTACATCACTGGCCAGTTTATGCCTAGCAGTCTCAACAAGACATGGGGGCAATGTTCCAAATGATCACTTACAGAGTTCCTAAAGAAAAGCAAATGGACCAGTCTTCTGCTAAGTCAGGTTAAGATGATGAACCAGAGAGCAAGGTTCATGCAGTAAGTGACAAGCAGTTTGAGGATTGGTGACGCTGGTGTGCTGTATGTATCCAGGGGTGTGCTTCTGCCTCAGGCAGGGGCCCAATGCTGGCCTGCAGCCCCCAAGTCCTGTATTACAGAGAACTCTCCTGTGACCCACAGTAAACACTATCAAATTATGAAGTTTATTCACGTGTGTCTGAATGTAAACTGGCAGCCCCAAAAGGCAGCACCAAAACACATGGTTTAGGCGGCAAGCTAAGGTTCCCACTCTACAGGAGCCAGGAAGATTTTATACAGAAAATAAGCACACAGAAATCAGCAGATGGTTTTGGTTCCCTGGCTCCTGTCAGATGACATTTATCTAAGTCAGCAAGCAGCTGAGCATGGTAGTTCCTGCCTGTAATGCTTGCACTCTGGGAGGCTTACACTCAGTAATCCACTGAGGCAGGTGATCGCTTGAGTTCAGGAGTTCAAGACCAGCCTGAGCAAAATCAAAACCCATCTCTACTAAAAATAGAAAAACTAGCCGGACCTGTGGAGGTCGCCTCTACTCAGGAGGCTGAGGCAACAGTATCGTTTAAGCCCAAGAGTTTGAGGTTGCTGTGAACTAGGACACCATGACACTCAACCCAGGGATGCAGAATGAGTCTCTGTCTCAAAAGAGTAAATAAAATAAAAGTCAGAAAGCTATTTTGGTTTTTTTTTTTTTTTTAATGATAAAGCCATTTTTTAAAAATTATAAAGCCAAATGAAAAAAAGAAAAACAAAGTAAAAATTATAAAGCCAGCAATAAAAATCACATACGTAAACATTTTATATTATCTAAATACACAGAATTTGAATTTTATCCTACAGCTCCATCAACTCCCTTGCCTTTTTGTTGTGATGATTTGTATTTAAACATAATGCTGAGGATATCCCTTAAATACGGAAATAATAATGCCTAAAAAAAGAACTGAAGTCAAATTAATAATTGCTCTAGCTGACCAATGCTTGTGGTTTTTTCACCATTTTCAGGGTGGTGGCTGCAGCTGCAGTCTCTAGTCTGACCAGACTCTCCTTCTGAGAGCCATTAGCACTGGCCAGGGACACAACACTGCATTTGATGCTGGACGAACAAAACACTCACAAAACCCACACAAGCAGGACTGTCAGTCCCATGTTACACTGGAGCAACGCCAGGTTAAGTGAGCTAAAACATTCGCCCCAGCCACACTGCTGTAAGGGGATTTAGGGGCTTCCCTGAGCTGCAGGAGGGTAGGGCAAGTTTGTATCTCCTTCACCATGCATCTCATACTCCAAGGACAGAGAGGACAAGGAGAAACTGGTCCCTAGGATAGCGTGAGCATTCAATACACCTTTGCTGGTTGACCCATACCACAGCACTTAGTGATTCCCCACATTGCTGCTCCATTTTCCTGACATCTAAAGGAATATAGATGAAGTTATTTTCTAGAGATGTAGTTATTTATTGTTCACAGGAGGCTGAAACAATTCAACCCAATATTTAGGGGGTGCCTTTGTACAAGAAAGTGGTAAGAGCCAGGTATGGTAGCTCACACCTGTAATCCTAACCTCTGTGAGGCTGAGGTGGGTGTATTGCCTGAGCTCAGGAGTTTGAGACCAGCCTGAGGAAAGAAAGGCCCTATCTCTACTAAAAGTAGAAAAACTAGCCAATCGTTGTGGTGGGGGGCCTGTAGCCCCTGCTACTCAGGAGGCTGAGACAAGAGAATGCTTGAGCCCAAGAGTTTGAGGTTGCTATGAGCTATGACACATGGCACTAACCCCAGGGTGACAGAGTGAGACTGTCTCAAAAAATAAAAAAATAAAAAATAGTGGTAGCAGGGAGTGCCTGTGGCTCAAAGGAATAGGGTGCCAGCCCCATATGCTGGAGGTGGCGGGTTCAAACCCGGTCCCGGCCAAAAACTGCAAAAAAAACAAAAAAAATGGTGGTAGGTATCGTAGGCAATACACCATGGTGGGCCAAGAACTAATGTGGGGAGAAGTGTGAAGAACAAGTCCATCATCTATATGATACATGGGTCATTACAAAAGTCGTGAGATACACAAAACCCAGGAAATATCAAATCCCCACAGGAAAAAAAAAGTGAAGCTCTCCCAGCAACATTGAAAAGCCAAGCAAGTTGAAACTTACATGGATGAATGGGTGAATCAGAAAGGATGCTGTTGACTGTGTTTCTTGGAAATAAAATAATGGACTATAGCACAGTCTATCTCAAAACTTTCATAGTGACCCACATAATACAAATAAGGGCCATAAACAAAATATAAACAAAATCAAAAGACAAAAGAGATTCTACACACTAGCAGGGGTGTGGAAGGTAAGGAAGGCTTCACCAAGGAGGCAGCATCTGCCATAGTTTATTTTATCAGAGATGGACAGCAGAGACACAGAGCTCAAACTGACTGCGTCCAGACACAGTGAACTGCTCAGCTAGCCTAGGAAGATGTAAGTGCAAAGGATTAGAGACAGATTATAAAACACAGGTACCCACTATAACCTGTTCTACTAGGGGCAACTGTTTCTCTGCTAGATTGTAAATACACCAGTGACGCTGGTTATTTCAAAACATTTACTGAGCACCACTGTAGACATGGTCCTGTGCCAAAACACAGTGCCTGTCCTCAGTGAGCCCACACTCAGGAAGAGAGCCAACACGAAGAGGGTCCTAACCCAGAAGGATGAAAAAGATTTGGGGTTTGGGTGTAGAGAAGTAACACGTATAGAGAGGTGGAGGCACACTCTGAATGTGATAAGTCTCTTGAAATTTAGTTCTGTTGGGTAGAGGGAGAATGAAGCTGGAGGAAAAAAATGAGGTCAGCTTACCATGAGCCCTGGGGAGCCCCTCATAGCCATCTGGGCTTGGTCCTAAGGTCCGTGGGTGCCACCAACCCACAAGAGGGGCATACAGGTGCTGAGATATTCCAAGTCCACTGCTCTCTTCCTTGCTTTAGCAGAAGAAGCTTCCCCATACCTGTGGGACAAATGGCCACCTGCCCATGTTGGGACTAACACAAATCAACCTCAATCCTGCTGAGCTCTGGAAGTCTCTGCTACAATTGCTTGCAACCTGTACACAGACTAGTAAGTATAAGGTTAGGTTATTCTTTGAATTTTGGGAGTACATTCAATCATATTAGGTTCTAGAATTATTTATTTGTTTGTTTGAGATAAAGTCTCATTCTATCATCCTGGGTAGAGTACTATGGTATCGTACCTCACAGCAACCTCAGTCTCTTGGGCTTAAGTGATTCTCTTGCCTCAGCCTCCTGAGTAGCTGGGACTACAGGTGCCCACCAAGCCACCCAGTTAATTTTTTCTATTTTTAGTAGAGACCAGGTGTCGCTCTTGCTCATGCTGGTCTTGAACCTGTGAGCTCAACAACACGCCTGCCTCAGCCTCCCAGAGTGGGTTCTAGAATTACTAAGGTAATTTCATCTCAAGATTTAAAATCATTCTAAAATTAAGATAAATTGCCCTTATTAGGCAGGAAAAAAAATCACCGAAGAACGAACCTGTCAAATCTTCTGTCAAGCTTGGGCTTCATGAGAACAAGAGAAAGACTTCAAGGTAACCTGAGAAAGCATGTAATTTAGCTATTAATGAGGCAATTGTTGAGATTATATTTCAACAAAATAGACCATCAACAGGGGCTCAGAAAACAGTTTTACAAATTGGGGAGTACAAGGATTCTTTATGCAACCATGTTAGTGGCCTGCTCTACTGCTCAGGCGCCACCATCACTGCACCTCAGGCTCTCTCCTGCTGCCTCTGCACTGTGCAGAGCCCACTGCTGTGCTGCAACAGTTTTGCAGGTGTGCCTCCTTCCTCCAGGCCATGAGCTCTTCCAAAGTTGGAGGGAAAGAGGGGAGATGTACAAGAAGGCTTCTTGAGGAGGCAAGAGCTAAACTCAAGTTTGCTCACAGTATCAACCCAATGGGTACTTTCGTACATGTTGGTAAGAGCTGTAAATTGGTAAAACATGTTTTGGAAGGAACATAGGTGATAGCTAATGAAAGTTTTAAATGCAAATGTATCTTAACCTGACAACCACAATTCTATGAATGTATCTTAACAAATATGTGCATACAAGTATTCAAAGATATTTGTGCAAGGACGTTTGTAGCACTTTTCTTGTAACAGGCAAAAAGTAAAAATAGCCTAAAATGTATATTGTGTACAAACTGAATAAATTATGGCATAAAAGTATAGTAAGGCCATTACACAGAATTGGGGACTTCATGTAGTGAAAGATGTCTAAGATATATAAAGGAAATGAAGCAAGCTGAAGAAGAGTGCACATAATAAATGCCAGTGTACATCGAAGTAAACACACACACTATGGTAGGCAAGTACCGAAAAATAGTGGAAATTAAAGTTTCACTCTTCTCATTTTAACTTTCTGTCCTGATTTCTTTCTTAAAAAATGCATATATTTCACATTAAAAAGCTGATTAAACAAAAATATTTAAATGAAGAGCTGCAGAATGATCATTCTGACACATGCATGGAGCATGGGCTGAGGCGGGTGCAAATGAAGGCAGCAGAGAAGGCCAGGCTCCAGGTGCACATTCACAAACAGGTGCACATTCACAAACACTCTCTTAACAACTTATGAGGGGCATATTACTATCCCCCACTGCAAATAAGAAAATTGAGGTTTGCAGACAGTAAGGGAGTTGCCCAAATTCCCAGCATGACCCAGATTTGAATCTAGGTGGTGTGACCACAATGTTCATGTTCCTCTTAACACACTACTGTAAAATCTCTAATTTTATTAAGAAAGCAAACAAGGCTGGTCAGGGCCAGGCCACAAGAACAGAGGTCTTCACATTTCATTCCGTTGGCTTCCCCCTACCAAAACACTTTTCCTTCTGAAGATGAAGGTGATGCAGTGATCTATAGACTCAATTAAACCTTTAATCATAATAATTTCAAAATACCCAACTGACTGCTGTGATTAAAGGCAGATTCTCACCATCACTCTCAATACTTGCTGCTGAAATTTTTTCAACAAATGGTTACATTTTTCTTCTTTAATTTTTACGAAAAATACCTTAGTACCAGTTAACTTTTCCTTGATAGTCAAGAATCTTTAAGTCTCCCAGGACTATCCTCCAAACATCAGCTCTTAAGCTACAGTATATACTACAATGCAAAGTAACAACTAGTATTTGGCTATCACCTCACCCACCTTTGGTTCCTAAGGACCCAGCAAGGACCCTCACCACCAGCTCCTTTTCAGGCACCTGGGTCTGTCCATTCTCCCTTCTTTTTAGCCCACATCTCCAATGCCCTGGGTAAGGCCTTCTTTTTTTTTTTGGCCAGGGCTGAGTTTGAACCTGCCACCTCTGGTATATGGGACCGGCGCCCTACTCCTTGAGCCACAGGTAAGGCCTTCTTATCACTCCCAAGAAGACAGCAGCAGAAGCACTCTCCAAGCTTCCATTCCTGATACTTGCAAACCACTGCATGGATGCCACTTTAGGAAAAGAGATCTGTGTACACCAGAACCTGTACTCAACTGTTCATAGTAGCTTTATTTGTCACAGTGAAAAACCAGAAACAATCCCAATGTCCTTAAGTGGGTTAAACAAACTGCTGCATATCCATACCATGAACTATGACTCAGCAATTAAAAGAACTAAACTACTGATAGATAGACATAACATCTTGGGTGATCTCAAGGGCATTGTATTCAGTGGGAAAAAAAGCCAATATCAAAGGTTACATATTGTATAACTCCATTTATACAATATTCTTGAAATGACAAAACTATGGAGATGTAAAACAGATTAGTGGCTGCCAGGGTTATGAATGGTAGGGGACAGGTGGATGGCTTGTCTTCAAAGGGGTAGCACAAACAGATCTTTGGGATGATAAAACAGTCTGAATCTTGATTGCAGTGGTAGTGGTTATACAAATGTCCATGGGATAAAAAATAAAAATGAACAGTACATACATTGTACCAATGCCAATTTCCTGGTCTTTTTTTTTTTTTTTTTTATGGCATCACAGCTCATAGCAACCTCCAACTCCTGGGCTCAAGCGAGTGTCCTGCCTCCGCCTCCCAAGTAGCTGGGACCACAGGCGCCCGCCACAGCACCCGGCTATTTTTTTGGTTGCAGCCATCATTGTTGTTTGGTGGGCCCAGGCTGGGGATTCAAACCCGCCACCTTAGGTGTACGTGGCTGGTGCCTTAGCCGATTGAGCCACAGGTGCCGAGCCTGGTCTTTTTTTTTGAGACAGCCTCACTATGTTGCCCTTGGTAGAGTGCAGTGGCGTCACAGCTCACAGTAACCTCAAACTCTTGGGCTTAAGTGATTCTCTTGCCACAGCTTCCCAAGTAGCTGGGACTAAAAGCGCCCGCCACAACGCCCAGCTATTTTTTGGTTGTAGTTGTCATTGTTGTTTGGCAGGCTTGGGTTGAGTTCGAACCCACCAGCTCCAGTGTATGTGGCTGGCGCCCTAGCCACTGAGCTATAGGCACCAAGTCAATTTCCTGGTTTTGATACTATACCATAGTTATGTAAACACACAACTATTGGAGAAAACTGAGTAAAGAGCACATGGGACCTCTCTATACTATTTTTTGTAACTCCTTGTTAATTTATACTTATTTCAAAATAAGGAATTTTAAAAAGTGAGAGATTTGTTGAAAATAGCAGTGATCATACCACTTTCCTGTTTGAATTCTTTGAACTGTGATGTCACTGCATCAAGAATAAGATTTGGTGCCTTCGCACAACATAGAAGATGGCAGGCCCTCTGGCCCAGTCTCTTGCAATATCAAACCACCTGGGATCAGCAGACACACCAGCTACTATGTACCTTCAGGCTTCTGCCAAGCTGTTCCATCCGCCTAAAACGATTTCTTTCTCCCTTTTGTTCTCCTGGTCAAACTTCATTCTCCTTCAAAATATAGTTCAGCACCTGCTTCTCTTGTAAGTTTTCTTCTACAACCTTAACCTTCTAACCGTGCTGGGCATGCTCCCTCTTATTGCCACTTAAGCTGTATTTATTTTATACTGCATTACAGGCCTACCTCCACTTCTACTCTGTAAGTTCATTAAGAGCTGAAGATGTCGGGCGGTGCTATGGCTCAAAAGAGTAGGGTGCCAGCTATATATGCCGGAGGTGGCAGGTTCAAACCCAGCCCCGGCCAAAAACTTTAAAAAAAAAAAAAAAAAAGGAGCTGAAGATGTGTCTGATTTATTCCTCAGTCTTCTGCTAATTACACAGTGGGCCAGTAAATGTTTGTTAAAGGCACAACTACTCAGGAGAATAAATGTAGTAGGGCAGTGTGGAAACAGTGGTTAAGATCCAGAGTATATGTGCCACTTATCTAGGCAACCTGGGGCAAGTGATTTTTCTCATCTGTAAAATAGAGATAGGCACAGAACCTTGGGATACCTCTAGATCAAAGCATACAGCCCACCAGAAGGCATCTTGACCTGAGAATGCATCCTACATCTGACCACATCTTGTCTACATCCAACTACTAATTGTCAGGAAATAGAAATATGTTAATTACATTGCAGAGATGCAACCAATTACCAACTATGGAAATGCTTCCAAACAACCCAATAGCTTTAACAAATAAATTGCAAGGAAAACAAAAAAGAAATAGAGGGACAATCTACAAGTTAAAAGAAACTTAAAAGACATTATCAACCAATTATAAAGCATGGACCTTATCTGGATTCACCTTCAAACTATTAAAGAAACTGTTAAATAAATGGGATAACTAGAAAGTTGAATACTGACGGATCATGTGATGATATTAAGGAATTACTGATTTTTCAAGTTTAAAAGAGTCCTTATTTAGACTAAGATGGATAAAATATGACATTCAGGATTTTCTTGAAAATAATATAGGGTGTGTAAGTGGAGGATCTTAGAGATGAAATAAGATTGGCCAGGAGTTAATAACTGTTGAAGCTGGACACAATTCTGCTCGTGTTTAAATTTGAAAGTCCTCAAAATAGGGTGGCACCTGTGGCTCAGTGAGTAGGGCACTAGCCCCATATACCAAGGGTGGCTGGTTTGAACCCAGCCCCGGCTAAACTGCAACAAAAAAATAGCCAGGCGTTGTGGCAGGCACCCGTGGTCCCAGCTACTCGGGAGGCTGAAGCAAGAGAATAGCCTAAGCCGAAGAGCTGGAGGTTGCTGTTAGCTGTGACGCTACAGCACTCTACCGAGGGCGACAAAATAAGACTGTGTCTCAAAAAAAAGAAAGAAAGAAAGTCCTCAAAATAGACAGCTAAAATAAAAAGACCAATATTGTTCATACAATCAATTACAAATTGTTAAAGCAAAACAAAAATTATTAAAAATGAACTATTCTTAAGGTAAATTATATAAAAAGGGCACCTTCCTAACCAAGTATGAAGTACAATTAATGTATATATTTACAACAAAAGTAGCTGCCCTACTGCCAAATTAACAGTCTTTAAAAAAAACAACTCTGGTTTCTGTTTTATCTTATATATGATGAAAACAACTGGTTTGCTCACTATTAACTACATTGTCTGGTACTTTTCTTCATCCAGAAAAATTGATATTTTTATTGTAAATAGGCAAATTCAAGTATACTTTCTAACATTTATTTAGGACTCTAAATAAACAGATTTTCATCTGTCAAATTATTTTAAAGTCCTGGCATCATGCAAAATTAAATTATCAGGAAAATGAAAGAAAGCTCTCCAAAGAATATTATGCCAAAATAGGATTATTTTTAAACCTGTAGGATCCTTTTGAAAGAAAAAAAAAAAGCTTAAATGGAGGAAAACATTAAAGAGACTAGATGTTGTTCTTCCAGAACAAATTAAAAGCCAACAGAGAATAACCCAGGAAAGAATGCTTGGGGAGAGCACCTGGGTTCAAATTATGCTTACCAGTAGCAGACTGTTGAAATTCCATGAACCTCTGTCTCTCCCTTTGGTAAAAGTGGGTTTTATAGGTGCTAATAACAGGGCTCCAATGACAATCAAATTAGTACCTGGGCTGGTACCTGGGCAAAGAG
The DNA here is from genome assembly GCA_963574575.1 of Galagoides demidoff. Lineage (NCBI taxonomy): Eukaryota > Metazoa > Chordata > Mammalia > Primates > Galagidae > Galagoides > Galagoides demidoff. Next base: position 66,818 of record CAUYQV010161124.1, read on the forward strand.
GGCCTGGTTCCCCTGGCCTTAGGCTATCTTTCTAGCTCCTCATAGCTATTTCCCACACAACCTGTCCTGGAGACTGACAATCCTGCAACCAAGCTGAATGAGGTCTATATTTGGCTTGAATCACTTTTAAATGAATTTTAATTAGCTACTGCCAACATTTAAAATTCAGAAAAGTACAGATAGAAATTTGGAGTTCTACCTTCTTTTAGAAAATTGCTGGGTGAGTTTTCTGGTTCTTCAGGGGCCCCGTGACTCTATGCCCTTACTCCTGGCCCTGCAGGCTGGTTCCCAGGTCTACACTGAACTGAGGTCTTTCCTTGGCCCTCCCCTTTCACACTTCTGTGCCTCCCGCTGCTTTGCAAATTTCTCATCACCCTCAAGGCCCAACAGCACCACTGTCACCTCCTCCACTACAGCAGGAGTACTGCACTGGCCTGGAGCTGTCTGTATATAGCCTGCCTTCTCTATAGGTCTCCTGAGCTCTGGGGAAAGGGACCCTGTTGCTATTCCTTTCTGTCCCTACGGCCTGGCATTAAGTGTGACCTAGAAAATTCAGAATTCAGGAAATGTAGCCTGAATGTGTGGAAGGAAGCTAGAACTAAACTATTATAAAAATGTAATATTTTCATATCACAGCTTGTTCTGACAGTTACCAAATAAAGGGGTCAAGGACATTAAACTGTTTCACAAAATAAGAGAAGCTTCCCTCTGCTTACAAGTTTCACAAGTTAGTCAGAAGTCTCTTTATGAACAGATAAGGCAGAGACAACAGGCAGGCAGGATCATTCCTTAGATCACTCATTCATTCATTGAATTGGTATTACTACACACTGTGTACTTTCTAAGCACTGGGATTAAAGCAATGGACAAATCAATCAGATAGCTACCTGTTTTCATAAAGTTACATCCTAGTGGTGGAGACAGAAAACAAACAAGCAAATAAATAGAATAGGTTCAAACGAGAGTACTAGGAAGGAAATTAAACCAAAAAATGAAATAGAATGACTGGGGAAAAGAGTGGTAAAGGAAGGCCTCATCAAAAATGAGACATCTGGTCAGAAGAAGGAGCAGAAAGAAACAGTTTCTGTTGGAGACAACACCAAACATGGGAAAACAGCAAGTGCAAAGGTCCTGGGGCAAACAGGGGTAGCCATATTTAAGGCAGGTGAGACAATGACTGGGGGTGGGGAAGTAGGATTCTGGGGTAGGGAGGAGTGATAAGAAAGGTAGGCAGAACCTGCTCTGGCGTTACTGGGCATTTGTGCAATGACAAGGCACTAGAAGAGTGTGGGGGGAGGGGAGCCTTGGGCAGATGAGAAGGGGGCTCCTATCATAGGTTCCTATCATATTTATACCAGCAAGGGGCAGTATCTCATCCAATTTTCCAAAAATCTGCTCTAGGTTCCCGCCCAGAAGCTTTCACACAGTCATACAACCTGACGACAACCCTATCCAGAAGAGTAGACATTTCCCCATTTTCCTGAGGGAAAAACCAAGGGAAAGCGAGGATCAAGGCCTTGGCCAAGGTCGCAGGGACCAAATCCGAGCCCTGGGTATCTAGAGCAGGAGAGCAGATGAGCGCCCTACAAGTAGGAGGGATGGCACCCATAGACACAGACAGGTCTGCGGGGCCAGGCCGAGGAGCGGGCCCCCAGCTCCGGGCCGCTGACTGCCGGGTGGGAGGAGGCGACTTACGCATCCCTGGGGGACAAGGGCGGAGGCTACGGCCGCCAGGGCCCCGCAGACCCCAGGCCCACCACGCAGACTATGGCGGCGCAGTCGCCCCGCCGCCTCTCTCCGGTGGGCCCCTGCCCGAGCAGCCCCGGCCCGGCCTAGCCCTCCCGCCGGGCTCACCTCGCCTCCCCGTCGCCACGCCAGGGGGAGAGGGCAGGCGGGCGGACTGGCTGCACTGCGTACTGATGGTTCCCCGGCTCCGCTGCCCTGGTTCGGCCGGCCGCCCCACCCCGCTCCGCTCCGCCCCGCCGCCGCCGCCGCCGCAGTGGGTGTGAGGGGCGCCGGAGCACTTGGACCCTTCGGTTCCGGCTGCCTCCTCTGCTGCTCCGGCTGCCGCCGCCGCCGCCGCCGCCGCCGCCGCGGCGCCCAGCCTGACGGACCCGCGTGCCGACCAATCCGTGCACGGAGACTTGGGCAGGCGCGGCCAATCGCGCCAGGGGGGCGGGTCGCTGCCGGTTCCTGAGGGCGGGGCAGAGGCCCGATCTGGCTCTGGAGGGGCCGGATCGGGGTTCCCCTGGCAGCTGCTCCCCTGGGCCAGTGAACTGCGCGGGCAGACCTGCCATTGAGTTTGGGGCTGCGGCGTGCGTGAGTCTCCAGTCTACCGCGCGCACGGCATGTCTCGTTCGCTGCGCCAGCTTTGCCAGCAAGGGGCCGCAGCCAGCGGCCGAAACGCAGATCTGGGAAGCGGCGGCGAGAGTGGGCCTACGGGCGGAGGAGCTGGGCTGGGGGCAGAAACGGCGGGGGCGGGGAGCCAAGCGGGTGCCAGGTCTCCTGGCTATAGGTGCAGGCTCGCGGCGGCGAGGCGGCTTGGAGGTAGAGGAGAGCCTGAAGTGCAATAACCCCGGGAGGAGGAGGTGGAGGAGGCAAGAAAGAGGGTGCGGAGGCATGGCATGGACCTTGGAGTCTGTTGCTGATTGCGGCTTCACAGACAAGGGTTTGTAGGGTGCAGGCAGAAGTCAGGTTGTAGTGGGGAAGGGGAGGAGCGAAGAGATGGCCAGGTGTTGATAAGTGATCAGGGACAGGGGAGGAGCCTGTGCTTGGTAGCAGGAATCAAACCTCTGTCTCAAAGGAATAGAGGGGCACGCAGGGAGGGGGAGGAGTGCCGTGCTGAAGGCCCCCTAGGGCAGAGCTTCTTTTGAGGCAACTCCCTGTGGCCTTTGATCAGGTTCCAGCAGGTCTTGGAGGCATAAAAGATGGTGGGCAGGCCAGTTTTTGGGGTGTTGCTAGATCTGCGTTTGGCTAGAGAAGCTGGATGTGAGGCCAGAAGGCTGGACACTTGGAGGAAAAGCTCAGAGATCTGTGGATGGGATGAGGGAACCCTGCTTTCCCTGAAACAAATGGGCTTAGGACTCCAGGACATTGGGGACTGGAAGAATGGGGGGACAGTGGTTGACAAATGGTAACTGTGGAGGTAGAACAGCAGTTACAGAACACCAGGGTCCATGGAAGGGCCAGGGCCAGAGTGAGGGGAAGAACAGGACCTTGCAGATGGGGAGGTTGATGGGTTAAGGGGGAAGGAGGGTGGTTCCATAATTTGGGGAGGGCAGCAAGCCTGTGACCCAGATTCCAAGGGCACTGAGGACTTGGGTCAGGGTGGTAGTGCTGCAGAGGAGGAGTAGGACAGAGAAAGGAATCCAGCCAAGGTATACCCCTTAGCTTACTCCCACCATGATACCAGAAGGAGTTGTGAAGGGTCCTCTACACGACAGGCCGCAATCAGGAGCTACAATTTGAGGCAGGGATAAGCCATAGTAGTAAGTGATTTCCGGACGTGCAGGACCTCAAAAAATTTGCCATCTGCTGTAGTCTGATTGTTTGTGCACCCCAAAATTCATATGCTGAAATTCTAATATCTAATGTGATGGTTTAGGAGATAAGGCCTTTGGTGATTAGATCATGAGGGTAGAGCTATCATCGGTGGTATTAGTGCCCTTATAAAAATGGCCACAGAGAGCTCTGTTACCCCTTCTGCAATGTGAGGACACAGTGAGAAGATTTGTACCAGGAAGATGCCAGGACAATGTGAGGACATGTGAGGACACAGTGAGAAGATTTGTACCAGGAAGATGCCCTTACCAGACACCAAATCTGCTGGTGCCTTGATCTTGGATTTCCCAGCCTCCAGAACTATGAGAAATAAATTTCTGTTTTTTATAAGCTACCCAGTCTGTGATATTTTGTTATAGCAGCTTGAAAGGACTAAGGCCTTGCCCAAGCATCTTTTCTCGAGAAGAATATGCTTCTGGCCTGCGAGGTGGCTCACATCTATAATCCTAGCACTGGGTTGGGGCGGGGGGCGGGGGCAAGGTGAGTGGATTGCCTAAGTTCAGGAGTTCAAGACCAGTCGGAGCAAGAACAAGACCCTGTCTCTAAAAATAGCCAGGTGTTATTGCCTGCACCTGTAGTCCCAGCTATTTGGGAGGCTGAGGCAAGAGAATTGTTTGAGCCCAAGAGTTTGAGGGTGCCGTGAGCTGAGATGCTATGGCATTCTACTGGGGCAAGAAAGCAAGACTCTGTCTCAAAAAAAAAAAAAAAAAGGATATGCCCCATTAAAACAAAAAAGGAAACTCAGAAGAAGAAAGACACAGATAAAGGAAACTGGAGCCCAGTCCAGAAGACATGGCAAAGGAATACTATGGAGGAAGGTAAGAAGTGACCCCAGGGTGGTACCATGCTGCAACATGGGCGGTAGACTGTCATCACCAAGACCTCACTTCCATTCAGCCATCTTTTTAACTGAGGACAGGATGCCCAGGAGAGCTTGGCCCAGGATCTCAGTAGGACTTGGCTCATCCTGACCACATACTGATGAGAGTCTTTCCCCTCCTGCTTTCTGGGGACATGCACGTCACTCACATAAGTTTCTAGCTTTCCCCCAGAGAGCTGGAGGGTGGTCATGATGAGCTTAGGAGCAGAAGGTACTGGGCAGCCCTTGTCCTCTGACCATATTTATGCTCTGTGTCCAGTGCCTGGCCTGCCCCTCAGCCCTGTGTTTCCTGAGACTCATGACCATTCTCACAGTCTCCCTAGAAGGGGCCTTATTAACACCCAAAGAAGCAGAAATCAGACCACAACCTAGAGACTGACCCACTCACCTCCTCCCGAAACCTCTGTCTAGTGGGGCAGTGCCACCCTCTCCTTAAAGCTAGTGTGCACTTGCCCTCTGCTTTCAAAACTAGGAGGGCTATTGTTGGGGATAGATACAAGGAACAGGCAGCACAAAGGTAAGAATGGTTGTTGCCTCTTTGGTGTAAGGATAAAGACGCACTTCCTGGGTCTTGTCCAGGTAAAAGGGTTTGGCTGATTTGTAAAGAGTCTCCTAATTGGCTCGGTGCCTGTGGCTCAAGTGGCTAAGGCGCCTGCCACATACACCTAAGGTGGTGGGTTCAAATCCAGCCTGGGCCTGCCAAACAACAATGACGGCTGCAACCAAAAAAAAAAAAAATAGCCAGGCATTGTGGCGGGCGCCTGTGGTCCCAGCTACTTGGGAGGCTGAGGCAGGAGACTCGTTTGAGCCCAGGAGTTGGGAGGTTGCTGTGAGCTGTGTTGCCATGGCACTCTACCCAGGGGGACAGCTTGAGGCTCTGTCTTAAAAAAAAAAAAAAGTCTCCTAATCTCAAAAGTTGGACTGACTGTGGTTTGGTCAGTAAGACAGAAACCAGTCTAGGGCATTTCCAGGACTCACCCCCTCATTAGTTTGTGTGGAGGCCTGGAGGTTGGGGGTCAGGGAAAGCTTGAGGGGGTTCCTGGCTCCTGCTAGCTCTCCTAAGTTGGGATTTTGGAGGAGCCACAGTAAACTGTGGCCACCACTGCTGGGAGTATTGAGCTGGACAAGTTTTGGGGAGCACCCAAAGACCATAGCAAAACCCCTGTCTCTTAAAACCCCTGTCATATTCCCATCTGCTTCTGCCAAGGATAATTAAGCAACATGATTTCTGCCCCTCAACTATGTTCCAAATTGCCCACAAGTTTATGTCACTGGTGGAATTTAACCTGGAAATGTAGTTCACAGGTTTCCAATCCCTGTGATACAGGTAAGAGCATAAAAGAGAATGGGAAAGTTGCTGAGTGGCCCATAGGTAATTCAAAACTGAGGCTTAATTAGTTGTCAAGAAGACATCATTCAAAGTGTGTGCAATAGTGCTCATGTAGGGAGCCTAAACTCCAACCTCACAAACCTTCAAACTCTGTCTCTGGCTTCCTATCTTCCTGCCTGATTTAATTAATAAAATCAGTGACTATAACAGGCTCATTGGGGAAAAAAATACAAAATTGGAAGTGTCCTGGCTTTGGGCAACCATCTGGATCAGCATGAAGTGGGCTGACCCTCTCCTGATTCAGTGGACCCTCATCCAAGTCTCAAATCTGCACTTTGTGTGTGCTATAGAATAGCTCTTGGTTTTGTTTTTTTTTTTTGAGATGGAGCCTCAAGCTATCCCCCTGGGTAGAGTGCCATGGCATCACAGCTCATAGCAACCTCCAACTCCTGGGCTCAAGCGAGTCTCCTGCCTCTGCCTCCCAAGTAGCTGGGACCACAGG
>CAUYQV010161128.1:0-68696 GCA_963574575.1 Galagoides demidoff
CTTTTTTTTTATTAATTGCTAGCTGTATACATTAATGCAAACATGGGGTACATTGTACTGTTTTCATATACAATTTGAAATACTTTCATCAAGCTGGATAACATAAATTTCATGTCATTTGCTTAGTCATTGTATCAAAACATTTATATTCTAGTTCTAGAAAAGTTCACTTGTACCCTTGTTAGACAGATATATAGGTGATCTTTCCGGTCACCCTCCCACCACCCAACCACCCTAGAAGTCCAATGTGAGCACCTCCCTTTTTCTCCTGGACCAGGGCTCTCAAGATCAGCACAATGATGTTCTCAGAAGAACAACTCTGGTGTGTGGGGTGGGGGTCGGGGAAGGGCTCTTCTGTGGGCTGAAGGGTACTTGATGGCATCCCTGCCAGTAGCGTCCCATGATGCCAGAAGCGTGCTTTCCCCACATCCACTGCACCTCTGGGTGTCACGATCAAGTACATCTCCAGAACTTGTCAAATATCCCTGGGAGCAGGGGACAAAAATAACCCAGTTGAGAATCTCTGTCCTGGAAGAAACCACTGGATAGCGACAAACCACAATTCTGATGTCTAGATTTGTGTGTGCATTTCCAAAGCGGCATCGTTTTGTTTTGTAAGTTGTAAAACTTCATGCACATGGAGCTGTGCAGGACATCCTCTCTCGCGTCTCATCTGATTTCTTTTGCTAAGCACTGTGTTTGTGAGACTCATCCTCACGACCGCATGCAGTTAGTTGCCTTGTGTCCACCTTCGTTGCTGCACAGTGTCCTGTCTGTGAACATGCCACTGCTCTCCGTTCACCCTCTAGCACTGATGGCTCGCGGCAGGCTGTCTGCAGGTGGCGCTACTGGCAGTAATTGCTGGGAGCCCTCAAGCACCACTCTCCTGGTGCACACGTGGGTGTGTCTCTCCAGGGCACATACTAGAGTAGAGTTTCTGGATCACAGGGCAGAGGTGTCTCCAGTGACTTTCTTTTTTTGAGTAGTTGTACTAAATGGGCCTCTTGCTGACAGAATGTGACATTCCTACTGTACCACACTTTTGCCAACATTTCAAATGGCCAACTTTTAATTTTTTTGCCAGTGATGCATCTATACATTTTGTATTAACTTTTCATAGCCCACTTTGTCTGCTCACAATGGGAGTCTGCCCACCATGTTGGCCTGAGTGTCCCAAGCCTGCCATCCTTGTTTTCCCACTGTGTTATGGGTGCCTTGCACCTATCACCTCTTGTGGCCTAAAGACCCCACTGAAGCAAGGATGTGGCCTCCCCTATGTGCCGCGAGCCCCGCAGAAGGCAATGTGCTGGGTGGATGAACTAATGATTCTGGGAGGGGCCCACAGGTGGACTGGTCTCTGACAAGATCTGGAGAAGCTGCACTCATCAGGGCTAAGGGGTGAGCCCAGGGCCCTTCATCCTTCTCAGGGATCCTCAGCCCCAACTGCTCGTTGGCTGAGAGAACAAAAGCAAAAGACCCAGAGTCCTCCTCCTGCTCCTTGTTCTCCACTCAGCTCCACCCCCAGATGCACTTAGTCCCAAAGCCACATGGGGCTCTAACAGGGAGTTGGCAGAGCCCACCTAGTGCATTGACCCTGTGGCTGGATTTCTGGACAGCCTCAGGTGGGGAGGGAAGGGAATTGGGTGGTGGTGTGAGATGGTGTATTTCTCTGATACATTTTGGGAACAACAGTGACCAAATTCTCACTATCAGAGAGAATATCCAGTAAGGTTTGGGTGGGGAGGGCAGATGGGCACCAAGAGGCAGCAGCAGGCAAGGCCAGCAGCCTAGAGTGCTGAGAGCAATGGAAAGAGGTGGAGGACGGCCACCGAGAGGAAGCCGTCCCCTTAGACAGAAGACATGGCGACTGCTGGCAGGCCACCTGGAGTGGCTGAGGACAGGTGAGTGGGTGGCATCGGTACCTAGCAAGTGGTACCCGCAGTGTCCACTGCATGCAGGCACCACATAAGGGGTCATCATCTTATTCTCCGCTCAAGAAACAGGGCTGACATCATTCCACTGTACAGATGAGGCCTCTCATGCTGAGAGATGAGAACAGTCTTTCTGTGGCAGAGGGCCCACTCCAGCCAGGGCTGGCAAATGGACCCAGGAGCTTCCCACTGCACCACACTGCCCTTGAAGGTCACAGTCACAGCAAATCCAAGCTACATGGACAACGGGGAGGGGTTGTGTTACCATGGTTTGAACTATATCCCTCCCCCCAACTCATATGTTGAAGCTCTGGCTCCCAGTGTAATTGTAGCTAGGGATAGAGTCTTTAGGAAGTAATTAAGGTTAAATGAAGTCGTAAGGGTGGGGCCCTAATCTGATAGGACTTTGGCCTCGTAAGAAGAGGAAGACAGCAAGATCTCTGTCTCTCTCCGTGTGCACATACCGGGTGAGGAAGGACCATGTGAGGACATAGTGAGAAGGCAGCCATCGGCAAGTGGGAAGAGGGCCCTCACCAGAACCAGACCGTGCTGGTACCTTGATATTCCAGCATCCAGAAGTAGGAAAAAATAATTTACTGTTGTTTAAGCCACTCAGTCTAGGGCAGTGGTGGTCAATCTTCCTAATGCCTCCTAATGCCACGACCCTTTAATACAGTTCCTCATGTTGCGGTGACCCCCAACCATAAAACTATTTTCATTGCTACTTCACACAGTAGTTTTTCATATCTGATATGCAGGATGTATTTTCATTGTTACAAAAGGGGTTGCGACCCACAGGTTGAGAACCGCTGGTCTAGGGCATTTTGTTGTGGAAGCCCCAGAAAGAGGGCAGAGCAGAAAATGACTTTAGCAGCCTCCAAGAACCCAAGTGGGTCTATCAAAGGTCTTGGGGACCGGGCAGGGTGGGGCAGGAGAGCCAGATGGGGTCAAGGATCAGAAGAGTCAGGAGCCCTTTAGAAATGATGAGGTCCCACTGGAGTGTGGAGGTAGGGGGTTTAGAGGGTTCAAAGTGAAAGAGTAATTTGGTTGCTCTAGTTGCTGCCCACATTGGTCCAGGATACCTCTCAACCTGCACTTTCAAAGCATTTACAGTCTTGAAGCCCCACACAGGTGACTCCTTATAAAGTCTCCTGAAGGAGCAGGGTTGCCAGATCAAATACAGGATGTTCAGTTAAACCTGAATCTCAGATAAACATGGAATAATCTTTTTTAGTATAAGTATGTTCCAAATATTGCATGGGATACACTTGTAGTAAAAGATGATTTGTTCATTACCAGAAATTTATTGAGGCATCCTAAGTTTTTATTTGCTAAATCTGGCAACCCTAAGGAGGACGCCTGCGTTTGCCTCATCTCCATTTGATGGGGAAATTGAAGGGCTCCTCCAAGGCTGCTCAGCTAGTGGGCGGCATGGCTGGCACGGGGACCTGGGCACCTCGGTTCCAAGTCCTGGCTCTTTCCCCTCCACACAGCTGCCACCTCTAAGAGCTAATTGGTAAACAGAGTTGCGACCTGACATCTGGGGCATGTGTCAAACCACAACAGAGCCTGTCTTCCCTTTCATCAGGCACGGCCCGCCGGGGGAGCTGCCAGAGCCAGGCGAGGGAGGGAGAGCCTTCACTTCAAAGGCCTCCTCACCGAGAATTCCAGCGCGGCCCTCCAGGTTTGCTTTTGGCTTCATTTCTCAGACTCACTCAGCTCTGGGGACTGAGGTTTTACTTGAATATAGGAAGAATATATTATTTATTTTTTTCTACTAGGGGGGATCCCACCTTCACTCACTGGTGCATTGCCCTTTTCCAAATTCTTTTGCATTGATCTGTTATTCCTCACCCAACACTGGGAAATGCCTCCTTGTAGCATTATCCCCATCTTGCAGATTAAAAACTGAAGCTCGGAGCACGTCTGTGTCCGTGGGACACACAAGGGGACTGGCTTCTTAGCCTCTTTTCTGGCTCAAGGCTTTTGCTTGGCTACCATGGAGAGGGATAAAATCACTTGACATGTGACATTGCTCCTGGGTCCAGAATATAAATCTTCCTGAGCCAGAAGCCAACGAACCAAGTTTCCCACTTCTCCTTTCCCATGCCTTCTTCCTCTGCCTTCCTCCTGTAGGAGGGAAGATCATAATGTTTCCACAGAGGTAGTTGCCGTGTGTGTTTAGGCCAACTCCTCCCTTCTTCTCCTTCTGCAGAGCTTCTGCTGCTCTGGTTCAGAGTTAATATCCAAGGGGTATTTCATCCAAAGCCGCCAAAAAATGCACAGTGAACACTGGCACGTCAGAAAGATCAGCAACCATAGGCGAAGAATGGACAATGAGTCCAGGTGCTTTCTTTACTCCCCAACAGAAGAGCCTGTTGCCCAAGACCTCTAACCAACACCCGAGGTCTCCCTGGCGAAGTCCCCAGAATGGTGATGAGGATGCTGTGGAGGGAGAGCCCACAGCTGGTGCTGCCACTGTGTGGGGGCCAGGCTGACTGCAGTCCCCCCCTGCCCTCCCCACACGTCTGCACGCATGTGCTGGGACCGGGGGCGCTGGTGGGGCCCATAACCCAGCTTCCTCCCTGAGACAGCTCAGACAGGCCCTGGGCTGGGCTTCTTGCCTCACTGGAAATGCGAAGGTGATGCGTGGGAGACACTCTCTGTGGGGCCGGTGCAGAGGGGAACGTGTATGAACAGCACTGGATCATCCTGCAGGTGCTGCCTCCTGCTCCAGGCAGCCTGGCTAGTCCTATTCTCCAGAGACAGAAAGGACCAGTGAGCCTCATCCCTCACACCCATTTCAATGGTTGGGAAAAGTCAGAGGAGGGATGGTATTTCTAATGAAGTGCCTCACAGTTAAGAACAAGGTGAAATGCACAATGATTACAAGAGCCCCTTCCCTGGCTTCCCGTCTCCCCCATTCTCACTACTGCTGGCGGCATCTTCCCAGGGCTGCCCCTTCTTGGATTGAAGTTGGGGATCCATAGAAGTCACTGACAACTGTGGAACTGGGTTCAGATTCAGGATCCAGGCACTGAAGACACCCTTGATCTGGCCCTGTCTTTGCCTTGCAGACATGTGGGCCAGGCCCCACTGCCTGGCATGTTTCAATCACCAGGCTCCTGTGGGTTCCAGGCTTCCTCCCTGAATCCTTCACCCACTGGCTCAAGGCCCATGCCTCCCCTCCACCTTCCTCTGATCTCTGTGGCACTTGCTGTGTACACCAGTCATGTGGTACGTGTCCCAAGGCTATCCAAGTTCGTTATCTTCTTGTGATAACCACATCTCACAGGTGCCCAGAGATTTCCAATGGACAAAGCCCTTCCACAAGACATTTATTCCCCAGGGAAACCTTAAAGTAGAGATTACTTTCCCCAATTTGCAGATGAACCCCAAAGAAGTGGCTACAGTGAGTCTCATTTTAAATTACTGATTTAAGGGGGCTGAGCCTACCTTCTGGAACTGATGGGCTCCTGATGCCCACCCTCCTATACCCCACAGTGCAAGATTCTGCAAAGGCCTGAGGGCACAGGTGGGGTTACCAAATGTCAAGTTGGAGGGAGATGTGGCCCTCTTTCCCTCCTAGATAGACCTTTGTAGAACAGTTAAATCTCCCCAGAGACAGGGTTGCAGAGATTATCACCAATTTTCCAAAATTAAAGGGGTTTGCAAGCCTGGATGTGGGCTTTGGCATTTCCGGGATAGTGGTGGTCCTTGCGGCAGGTCACTGTCCCAGAAGGGGTGCTCCTGTCTACTCCCACTGCCTCTCCCTCCAGGGAGACCTCCAGGCCCCTGGGGAGGAAGGAAGGCGAGGAAGGGCAGAGGCTCTCTCTGTCTGTGGGGCCGCTGCAGAAGGTAGTATGAGGCCGCGTGAAAAGCGAGAAAGTATCCTGTCTCTGTGTGAGACCGAGAGATGCCCAACACCAGGCTGTCAAGAAAGGGCTCCCCAAAGCCGAGCGGCCTGGGAGGACGCCCCGCGCCCGCACGGCCCCACGGCGGTCCCACAGCGCCACCTAGCGTCATCGAGAGGAAGCGCGTCCCTCTCCAGTCGCGGAGGGCGCTGTCCAGGAGCCCCGACCGCATCGCTGGGCCGGGCTCCACCCCCAGCACCGCCTGGCCCACGCCCGCCCTGTTCACACCGCCCCTGCTCCTCACCTGCACCCTTCCCTTCCTCTTCCATCAAGTCATTTCAGGAGGCAAATGAAAAAGCTATAATGTAAAACAAGAAAGGGCCTCACAAAGACAGCGCATGCCATCACTGAGAACCTGCTCTGTCCCCAACGCTGCTAGTCACTTCACTAAACCCCACCGCTATCCTGAAAGGCGACGATTACCAGACCCACTTTACAGAAGAGAAACAGTTTCACAGAAGTGGAGTAACATAAACGTGTACAAGTTGACCCCGCTAGTACAAGACAGAGCTGGTATTCACAGTAATTGCAAAGCCTGCAGGTCCCTGTCACCAGTCTCCCCTGCCCCCCGGAACCATTGCTGTTATCACCACTGTTTTCTTAGGGCTGCCTCTGTTGTGGTGAAAGAACACAGGCCCTCCCGCCAGACAGACGTGAGTTCAGATCACAGCTGTTTGAACCTGGACAGCCATTGCCACCTCACAGCCTCACCTTACGACCCTCTCCAGAAGTCCCCTCCTCTCCTGCCACAGCTCCAGACCCAGGACTTTTTATCCTCTGATCTCCTACAGCCCTACTCTGCAGATGGTTTGTAAACACGCCTGGAAATTCTTTGACACTTCTCTCTAATTCACCTCTTTTTAGTTATTGACCAGCTTTAGAGATTTCTTCTAATGAATAAAGTGAGAGGGAAGTGATGGTGTGTGATTTCCAAGACAAGGTTGAAAAAATAAAACAGCTTTGCCCTGGCTCTGACTTCCTTTTGCTCACTTTTGGAATCCAGCCCCCAAGGGATGATACAATTTTGAGGAATTTCATGGTTCTTACGGTTGCTTCATAGTTTATTTTGTAAGTCTTCATGAACTAACAGCCTGGGTTTAGAACATTCATGCTGTGCAATCTTGAATTACTCCCTAACGGTATCATGCAGGGGTTTTTGTCTAACTCCACTGAGAAGGACTTCCACTTCCATCCAAGACAAAGGAACAGGGACTAGACTTTCCTCAAACAAACAAACAAATAAACAAAATTAAATTAGTCAACTCCTCTTGGGAAAAGTGCTACACACTTCATTGCTGAATGTCACTGAGGTCACCTTCCTCACCTTCATCCCCTTGGGAAGCTGTGCACCAGCCCCAGCGCCTGGTCCACCCTTCAAAGCAATTTTGGAACCTGTTTTCTGGAATGGCCACCAAAGCAGCCGTCATATTGTTGTAACCCAGCCCTCTTTCCCCTGCCCACTCCTGTTCCCCAGCCCTCACCTGTTCCCACCACCACCACCTTCACCTGTTCCCCCCACCCTCTCCAGCCCATTTCCCTCCTCCTCCCTTCTCCCCCCAGAGTCGACTCCAGGAACAAGACAAGTGCCTCCTCCCCCCAGGGTGGCCGAGAACGTGCTTCCCAGCCACGTTCCCAGGCGCCCTTCTTCCCCCTAGTGTTGCCAAAAACAAGCTTCAGGTACAAGGAAAAAAAGTCCCAAGTTTCACAAAATGTTCTCAGTAGATGAACAATGGTGGAAAACTCACTGAGACTTGATTAATTACTATTGTATAACCATAACCATTGCGATATAAAATGTATCCATTGTCAACTGAAACTGTATTAACTATCGTTCCATTGCTGTATCTATGACTACCTGAGTTGTAACCCCCCTTAACCAGCCACGTTCGCTTCTGTAATATGCTTACACAAAGCCTATAAAAGGTAACTCACCCTCACACCTGGGCTGCTGACTGTCTCTCAGAGCAGCAGCCCCTGCAGCAGGTAAAATAAATTACCAATTAACTAACCTAAGTGGGGGTCCGAGTCTATTTTTCCAGGTCCCCTAAGTTATTTCAATATTATCTTTGATGTTATGAATGTCATCAAAATGTCTTCCTTCCAATATTTCTTTTATCTCAGGGTAAAGAAAGAAGTCATTGGGAGCCAGATCATGTGGGTAGGGAAGGTTTTCTAATACAGTTACTTGTTTACCAGCTAAAAACTGCCTCAGGGCACCATGTGAGCGCTATGCTGTGAGTTGGTGAAAAGTTCGGGTTGTTCTTGTTTGACTTTTTTACACAACCTTTTCAGCCCTTCCAAATAGTAAATGTGCTTAGCTGTCCAGCTGGTACAGATTCATAATGAACAATACCTCTGATATCAGAAAAGGTTAGCAACATCGTTTCGACTCTTGGTTTGGATGGACGGAACTTTTTGGTAGTGAAGAAGTGGCTGACTTCCACGGTGGGCTTTGATGCTTTGTCTCAGAGTCGTTTGGCACACCCACGTTTCATCACCAGTGATAACACGCCCCCAAACATCATCTTGCCTACCGAAGAGGTCTTGGCAATCTGTGACTTTGCTCTGCTTCTGTTCATCAGTGAGCTCCCTTGGGACCGTTTTGCACACACCTTTCTCATGCCAAGATTTTCAGCTCAGATTTTCCTGTTACTCTATTGCTGTTCACTTGGTCTTCTACGCTTCTCACTATCAGCTGACAATTTTGATGCACAATTCGATGAACTTTTGCAATGTTTTTGTCAGTTATGCTCATTACCGCAATAAGGTACGTAGCACATTTTCTAGAATGAGTTCACAAACTTCACTGTGAGACCTTTTTGTCCATGATTCCTACTGATGACATTCTGGAAAAGGCAACACATTAGAGACAGCAGTAAGCTCAGCGGTTTCCAGGGATTCAAGGGGAGGAGAGAGGGATCAAATAGGTGAAGCCCAAGGAATATTTAGGACAGTGAGACTATCCTGAGTGATACTTTCATGATGGATACATAGCAGTATGCATTTCTCAAAACCTACAGGGCTGTACAACACAGAGAGTGATGCTAATGTAAACTGAGGTTGTTAGTTTAGTTTATTGATACATTAAAATAATGTATCAATACTGGCTTACCAGCGGTAGCAAGTGTGCCTCACTAGAGCAACAGGGGAAACTGTGTGTGCGCTGAGAGGAGAGGTGGAATACGGGGACTCTGCCTGCTGCTCAATTGTTTGGGAAAACTAAGCCTGCTCTAATATATATATATATTAAATTTTCTATATTTAATATTATTATATTATTAAAGGTATTATTTTATATTAAATTTTTAAAAGATAATTGTTTAAACAAAAATAGTAACATACATTTTAGGCTTTGTAATAGATACAAAAGTAAAATGTGTGATCACATAAGGACTCGGAAGGGAAAGACAGAAGCATACAGTTGTAAGGTTCTTACATAGGAAGTGATATAATATCACAGGAAGGTGTTCTGTGCTGTGGATGTGTACTAGAAATCCTAAAACAACCACTAGAATAAAAATATAACAACCCAACAAAGGGTATAAAATAGAATAAAAAATACTCAACTATTTGGAAGAAAGAAAAGAACCGATTGGACAAATAAAAACGGAATAGTGAGATGAAAGTTAAAAACTTCCCTCAAAGAAAACTTTAGACCAAGGTGGCTTCACTGGCAAATCCCACCAAATATTTAAGCGAGAAACAATATCCACTCTACACAAACTCTTCTTCCCAGTTAAAGAGGGTGCGAGACTTCCCAATTCATTCTGAGGCCAGCATTGTCCTGATACCAAAACCAGAAGAAGACATTACAAGAAAACTACAGATTAATACTTTTATGAACATAGAGTAAAAATTTTACAAATATTTTATCAAACCAATCACAAAAAGTATGATATTCTTATCAAGTGAGATTTATTCCAGGAAGATAGGGTTTTAAACATATAAGACCCAATCAATTTGATTCACCATTGTAGTCAATAATAAAAGTAAAACCCTGTGTTCATCTCAATAGGTGCTGAAAAGGCATTTGATAAAATCCAGCATTTTTCCTGATTAACAAAAGAAACTCTCTGACAAGTAGGAATAAAAGGGAATTTCTGCAACCTGACAGAGGATCTATGAAAAACCTACAGATAATATACTTAATGTGAAAGACCAAATACTTTTCCTCTAACTTCAGGAGCAAGGCAAGATGTCCACTTTTACCACTGCTATTTAACCTTGTAGTGAAGGTTCTAGTCAATGTAACCAGATCCTCCAAAAAAGAGAAGGAAAAATACTCCAGATTGAAAGGAAGAATTAAAGTTGCCATTATTCAGAGACAGCATTATTGTCTGTGTAAAACATCTGATGGAATCTACTCACAACGGACAATAGGCCTAAACATTAAATGTAAAACTATGAACCTTATAGAAGAAAACATAGAAAAAAAAAGGTTGTTATCTTGGGTTAAACAAAGCTTGGCCCACAAATTTGGTACCATAAAAATTAAAAAGTTCTTTTTAAAAGATGTTGTTAAGAGAATACAAAAGCAAGCCACAAAACATCATAAAATATTTGGAAAACTATTTTAATATTTTTATATCCAGAATATATAAGAATTCCCCAACTTTAATGATAAGAAAATAACTCAATTCATAAAGTAGGCAAAAGATTTGAACAGACAAATCACTAAAAAACATAAATGAATAGCTAATTAGCACAGGAAAAGATGCTCAATATTATTAGTTGTTGGGCCAAAGTTAAATACTATAATGAGATAGCACAGCATGCATATTAGAATGGCTAAAATTAATAAATAATGATTGTGTCAAGTGTTGATAAAGATGCTGAGGAAGCAAAATGCTCATACAATGTCCATGGAGATACAAAGTGGTACAACTACTTTGTAAAATTTTGGGAGTTTTTCTTCAAAAGTTAAATATACATCTACCATAGGATTCAACCATCCATTCCTACATACTTACCTAAGAGAAATGAAAACATATATCCAAAGACTTGTACACAAATGTTCATAGAAACTTTGTTTGCAGCTCGGCGCCTGTGGCTCAAGTGGCTAAGGCGCCAGCCACATACACCTAAGGTGGCGGGTTCGAATCCAGCCCGGACCCGCCAAACAACAATAATGGCTATAACCAAAAAATAGCCAGGCATTGTGGCGGGCGCCTGTGGTCCCAGCTACTTGGGAGGCGGAGGCAGGAGACTCGCTTGAGCCCAGGAGTTGGAGGTTGCTGTGAGCAGTGAAGTCATAGCACTCTACCCAGGGGGAAAGCTTGAGGCTCTGTCTCAAAAAAAAAAAAGAAAGAAAGAAACTTTGTTTGCAGTAGCCAATTGGAAACAATGCAAAAGTCCCTGCACAGATAATGAGTAACCAGTTGTAGTACACTGATACAATAGATTACTCAGCAGCAAAACACGCTGTTCATACACATGGCACCCTGGGGGAGTCTGACAATAATTATGCTGGATGAAAGAAGCCAGACAAAGAAACAATAAAAACTCGTGATGCCTTTTGTATGACCCTATAGAAAATTCAAACTATGGTGAAAGAAAGCAGTGGCTGCCAGGGGATAGAGTTATGCGGGAAGAGCAGAGGGAGGGGCACAAGGAAACTTTTGGGATGATAGATATGTTCATTTTTTTAAAGTTTCAAATTAATACAAGGGTATAAATTTTTAGGTTACATTGTTCTTACTTCTAGGGTAAAGTTCCATTTGTAAAAGAGCCCCTCACCCAGGAGACGTGTTATACACCCTCACAATGGGCACATTAGGTGAGATCCTGCCTCATGCCTTCCCTCCTCCCAACTGTCCTCCCCTTTTCCCACAAAAATAAACTATATTTGTGTTTTATTGCTCATATGAGAATGTAATTGGTTATTTATCAGTTTTGTGTTAGTTTGGAGTACATTGGATATTTATTTTTCCATTCTTGTGATACTTTACTAAGAAGAATGTATTTCAACTCCATCCAGGAGTAATGTAAAATGTATATAAAATAATGGAAAAGATATAAAGTCTCCATCTTTTTAAATTGCTAAATAGTATTCCATGGTATATGTATACACAGTTTGCTGATCCATACATGGGCTGATGGGTACTTAGGTTGCTTCCACGACTTGGCAATTATGAATTGAGCCACAATAAACATTCTGGTGCAAATGTCTCTGTGGTAAAATGATTTATGTTCTTCTGGGTGGATACCTAGTAGTGGGATTGCAGGATCAAATGGAAGATCTACTTTTAGATCTTTGAGGATTCTCCATACTTCTCTCCAAAAAGCCTGTATTAGTTTGGATGGATATATGGATTATCTTGAGTGTGGTTATGGCATATACCACAAACATATGTCTCACTTTATCATATTAAATGCTATCAGTCTGTGCAGTTTATTCAATGTTCCTACCATTAAACTGTCCCCATTCGCAGGCCAGTAGACATGTGTGAATACATGTATGTCCACCTAGACACACACATAGGACCACACACAGAGGCACATGTGCGTGCCACATACCTCATTCAGTTGCACTAGAATAAGCCTGTTTGTTGGTTTACTTGAGCACTTATTTATTTAAAAACACACTAGGAAATTGTTCAGATCAGGAATATGTGTATTCTCTTCTCCTATTTTCCACGAGCTTATCTCAAGTCCAAATATGCAGAAGGTGGTCCACTAAGGTTTGATTACTTTCATCCCTATAAGACACACCAGCATAGAAAGAAACTCACTGAGCAAGGATGTTTACTGGTGCTATTTAGCTGATAGGGAAATTGTGATTTTCTGAAATAGCAAAAGGCTCAGGGATTGAGGGACTATAGTCGGGTAATTCATTTCTCTGGATGGCGAGGTCAAATCAATTCATTTCAATCTGAAATGTTTGCATCCCTAGACAGTTTCTAAAGGAGGCAGAATGAATGCCACCCACCCAGGGAACAGAACGAGATAAGAATGATGATGATGATGATAGTAATAGTTATAATACTACTCACCACTTGATGACCACTGACCACTCGTGTGCCAATGCACTATCTGCTTCATGTGTTCTCCCTCACTCCCGTCCTATGGGGGAAGCTCTTATCATCCCATCTGAAAGAAGAGGAACCAACAGGTGGTGAGGGACTTGGGATTGTACAGCTAATAAGTGGTGGAGTTAGAATTTGTCTGTCTGATTCCAAAGCCTGTGCTCCTACCATTAAACTGCCCCCATTCTCAGGCCACTAGACGTGTGTGAATGCATTTATGTTCCCCTAAACAGACACATAGGACCACACACACAGGCACACACGTGTGCTACCTACCTCATTGCTGACTATCACTACAGTCCCCTCAGGAAGCTCGGCCAGTGCACCTAAGCCAGTGCCTAGTCCACCCTTCAAAGCAATTTGGGAGCTCTTTTTCTGGAATGGCCCTCAAACCTGTCATCCTATTATGCTTGCTGTCCAGAATGTTATTAAAATATAAAAATATCTTCCTTTCAATATTTTCTTTATCTTTGGGTAAAGAAAAATGTCATTGGAGGTCAGATCAGGTGAGTGGGGGGGGGTGTTTCAATAACAGTTATTTGTTTACTGGCTAAAAATTCCTTCACGGACAGCGCCACGTAAGCTGGTGCATTGTCATGGTGCAAGAGCCAGGAGTTTGGGGCCAAGGCTTTCAGTTAAGATTTTCCTAACTGTTTCTCTCTCACTGTTCACTTGGTCTTCTGTACTTCTCTCAGTCAGCTGACTATTTCAATACATTTTGCAATGTTTTTGTCAGTTCTGCTCATTACTGGCTTCCCAGAGCTTCTTTCATCGGTGACGCTTTCTCTCCCCTCAGGAGAGAGTTTAATCCATTTGTACACTGCTGTTTTCTTCATGGCATCACCCACATACACTTGGCTAACATGTTTCTGATTTCACTTCCACTCCTAGGAAGTTTAACAAGAAATGTATGAATGCTTGTTCATTGCTCTAATTCAAACTCCAACATTCTTGCAATTCTTCATGTTGTGTGTACAAAAACACACAACAACAAAAATGAACACCACTCAGGACACAGCCACACATCAACACAAACACAGCTGTGAGACGCTGATATACCAAAGCTATGAAACCTTACTGAGCTGTTTGTGCTGTCAATGTATGTGCACAGTGGCAAGTTCACAAACTTAATTGTCAGACCTCGTAGGTTCAGCCATACATATGTAAGTGTACGCACATACATGTCCCTTGAAAACACACATAGGCACATACACAGTTGCATGACGAATACAGCAGAACACACATGGGCATGTAAACATACATTCAAGTACACACTTAGGGTGCCCTAAGAACGTACATTCTGCCCTTCTAGTTTGGGCTCCCCACAAGCAGTAGCCAATACATCCCACTGCCAGCCTCTTTCAGCCCAGCCCCGGGAATCTTCAGAACACTGAAGTCCAAAGTCTAAAGTGAAATTATGCTCAGGCCCCTGCTCTGAGGACTGCATGCAAGTCAGGGCAATCAGATACATCACATTTTCCCATGAAAGAAATTTTTGATGGGCTTATTAACCTTTGAAAATACCAGCTTTCAGTCCGAAGGACTTCCTGAGTCCAGATCAAATTGAAAAATAACCTCGTGACAGACCACCCGGTTTTGAGCTGATGGGAATTACTTTCAACCCAGGCCAACACGTCTCTCAGACAAAATGTTCCACATACCAAACCTGACAGCAGCCAGCTCTTGGGAGCAGGGGAGCCAAGTGCCATCTATTACAGATCACGTCCACGATGGCTGTGACATGGGATGTTGCTCTGGGCCCAGGTCCCTATGGAGGCAGAAGGGAGCCAGCTTCAGTGCCTTTCACATTTATACTATAGGACAGAGAGTCTGCCTGTCATCACGGGGAGATGAAGCTTTGCCTTCTGGCAATCATTTTCTATTTTGAGCATTCGGTTTGGTGCAGAATTGTAGTTTAGTAGATGCTCCCAGAAGAAGAGACGGTGTCATGTGGAAAATTGGAGATAAACTGATAACTCCAGGGTAAGAGGAACTGATTCATCCACTCCCTTCATCTCCCTTTCTTTTTTAGGACACATTTGGCTCAGAAGAGAGTCTGTGTAATTTTCTGGAAGTTTATTTCACCCCACAGAACACATGTGCAGCAGAACTTTTCCACTGTCACAGCTGCCAGAGACCTCAGTGTTTAGCTTTGTCTCTGCGTTGAATGAATTGAGTGGTCTTGGGCAAGACCCTCAAGGCCAGAGCCTCACCTTATTCATATAGAAGATGCCTGCCCTGTGTGCCTCACCAATTTGCCATGATGAACAAAAAGACGACGAGAAGCTAGTGCACTGTCAGTGAGAAAAAAGGGAGTCATTCTATCATTGCTCAAGGTTGTTCAAGGTTTTCCTGTGCAGACACAGCCTTGCACAGGCTTCCAGGCACGTCTTCAAATGTTCCCCCTATTCCTCTGGAATTATCAGAAATAGTTTCCTAGTTCCTGTCTGCCCTGCTAGTGACCATCTCAACTCTCCATGGGGAGCCTCCCAGTCATGAGCCCAGCCCTAGCAGACACTTCAAATTTCTCACTCCTGAAGCTACATAACCTACAAAACCCTGCCTCTTCTCTGCCAATGACTTTGATTTCCACTGCTCAGAAATAAAGGAGCAGAGAAGAAGGAAGACCCTCTGATTCCTTCCCAAAACGTATCCACATGCTAGCCATCTTTAACTCCCTGACTCCTGGTACCAAGGCTTCTTCCCATCTACTGCCGGTGTTTCTACTTAGGCTCATCATTCCCTGAAGGGTCCTTGGGGATCTCATACCATCACTTATCTCTTCTTGTTGCTGGATCTTTGCTTTTTTCCTTGCAACCAGTCCCTGCTCAACACACAAAGGGGAATTTTGACCATGGAATTTGAGTTTCTGTAGGAACATGTGAAGAGTTTGGGCTCTAAACAGAGGCATAGGGGAAAAAGAAACTCTGAGTGAGGACAAATATGAGCATTGGGAGAAACTTCTAAGATAGGGTATTGGAGACTACATAGAAGTTGCAAAGGTGTTGCTGGAGCCTGCAGGGGTTCCTGGATTGTCTAGAGTGTCACCTTTCTCCCATGGGCCTTGTCCTTCCTCTCTCTATCCCTCTCTGTGACTTCTACCTCCAAACGCCATCTTGAATTCCAAAAGCTGAGGGCAAAATCCTAATCTCTTTAGGAAAAAGAAAGTTTAGACCCTGCTAAATCACTGACAATTGAGTAATTGAGACATCACTGTATTTTTGTTTCACAAATAATAGGAAGCCATTCTTGTTCCACAGAGCTGGTGAAGGTACAAATCTTACCAGTAGCTGTAGCCAGAGCTCGTGAAGGTATGACCTGATGAATCTTACAAGTAGCTGTAGCCAGATAGTCTTGGGTTGTAGATTAAAGGGTCAGCTCACCCATCCTCCCTGGAGGAATAGGAACCTACCCAGGTCAATCAGCCTCTCTTACTAGGAACTTGCATTTGATGGAAAGCATATATTGGAACAAAGTTATTATGACAGCCACCTCTGGGAGAGATTTCATGAGTTTTTGCCTCTGGGGCTCCTAGAACTGTCCTCCTTCA
The DNA here is from genome assembly GCA_963574575.1 of Galagoides demidoff. Taxonomy (NCBI): domain Eukaryota; kingdom Metazoa; phylum Chordata; class Mammalia; order Primates; family Galagidae; genus Galagoides; species Galagoides demidoff. The sequence continues at coordinate 16,421 of CAUYQV010161128.1, forward strand.
ATCCTTCCTAAGCTTTCACTGTTAAACTTTTGGCTGTTCAATTTTTCCTTTAATGCTGAGATAGGCATCCTTCCAATTACTTCCATCTTTGTTTTACTCAGGAAAAATTTGTCTCTTGCAACCAAAGAACCTCTGAACACCTTCTTCAGAAGTAAACTGCCCTAAATTCTGAGAAATGTGTCTTTTAAAAAAGAACATAACAAGTTGTTGTCACACAATCTTCTCACACCCCTTTTATGAAACACCAGGCATCAGATCCTGAAAGTACTTTTTTTTTTTTTTAAGGACACAGTCTCAATCTGTTGCCCTGGGTAGAGTGCCATGGTGTCATAGCTCACCTCAAATCTTGGGCTCAAGAGATCCTCTTGCCTCAGCCTCCTGAGTACTTGAGACTACAGGTGCCCACCATGATGCCTGGCTACTTTTTCTATTTTTTTTTTTATAGAGACAGGGTCTTGCTCTTGCTCAGGCTGGTCTTGAACTCCTGAGCTCAAGCAATCTACTGCCTAAGCCTCCCAGAGTGCTAGGATTACAGACACGAGCCATCGCACCTGGCCAGTACTTATTCTTAGAATCTTCAAGATAAGTTTATCATTATACACATTTTGCAGGTGAGGTACTGAGGCACTGAAAATGTGGGTATCTCCTAAAGTTATAGCTAGAATCAGGAATCTTGGTAAATCCGTGTCAGCAAAATTCACTGTAGCCCAAGTAAAGGAGGTTAGTGAAAGGAAAGTGGAAGGATCTTTGGCCAAGATAGCACCTTTCTTCATTTCTCTTCCATTTCTGTTTCTGAAGATCTGCTCCATTTTCCTGCTTTTCTCTGCAGACTGGCTTTCTCTGCTCACTCACCAGTAAGCACATTGCTAAAATAGGTTGCTTCAGCACAAACTCTAAATAGTTAGTTACCTCAAACTTCCACCATAAATTATTTCTATATTCTTAGTTTGAATTATTGAGAGAAAATCTGCTTGGTGCCACTTCAGCTGGGGTAGGCAGAAAAATGTCCCTCTACCTCTCCCCAACCCACAAAGAAAATTACATCCAAATCTCTGGAATCTGTGAATGTTACATTGAAGGGAAACATAGTATTTGCAGATGTGATCAATGAAGATTTTAAGATCGGGACATAACCTTATATTATCAGAGAGGGCCCCAAATGCAATCACATACATCCTTATAAGAGGGAAGCAAAGAGAGACTTGGCACAAACAAAAGAGAAGAAGATGATGTGAAGACAAAAGCAGAGGCTGGAGTGATGTAGCTACAAGCCAAGGAATGCTTGTAGCCCCCAGGAGCTGGAAGAGATAAGGCACAGATTCTTCCCTAGAGCTAAAGCCTCTGAGGAGAGCAGAGCTCTGGCAATCCTTTACTTCTAGTCCAGATTTCTGGCATGCAGAATTGTAAGAGAGTTTCTATTATTTTAAGCCAGAAAATCTGTAGTAATTTGTCAGAGCAGCCACAAGAAGCTAATACAGTGGCCAATGGATTCATTCCTCTTGCACTAAGCATTCATCCAGTGTCCAGTCAGCTGTGTCCTAGAGTATGTTTACAAGGAAAAGTGCTGAGGTCTGCCCTCTTAGCAGTGGCAATTGGATAGCAATAGATTGCCAATTCTCAGGGTGGAGGCATGAGTTAGGAGAAATCTGCATGCACTGATATCACGTAGGTTATAGAGGAAGTGCTGGGAAGCACAGGGTAGCCATCATACAAATAGGTGCCAAACCTAGAGCTCCCCTCCCCCTATCAAAATCAGGAATGAGTTCATAAACAGCACTGTTAATAAGAAGGAGGAAAAACAAGCAAGGTTAGAAGGTGAACCTATTTGTTCAGCTAACTTAAAGAAGTGTTTCTTTAACAACCTTCTTTCACCTTAGAATAGGCACCAACCTATAGTCTAGGGAAGGATAAAACCTGCATATCCTGGACAGTTGGGAAAGAACCAAAAGAATTTTTTTAAAATTCTTTTTTAGAGACAGAGTCTCACTTTATTACCCTTGGTAGAGTGCTGTGGCATCTCAGCTCACAGCAACCTCCAACTTCTGGGCTTAGGCAATTCTCTTGTCTCAGCCTCCTGAGTAGCTGGGACTACAGGCACCTGCCACAACACCCAGCTATTTTTTGTTGCAGTTTCGCCGGGGTGGTTTTGAACCCACTACCCTCAGTATATGGGACCCGCACCCTACCCGCTGTGCCACAGGCAAAAAGAATTTTTTAATCCGTAATTTATTCAACAAGTGTTTGCTATGCACATAGATGTACTAGGCTATGTGATATTGCAATAAAATTGGTAAAAATCACTGTTTTCATGGGGTGAGAAAAATAAATATTCAGATAAATGAGCAGAATAACCACAAATTGTGAAAAGGGCTATAAAGTAAAGAGTAGGTTTTGAAACAGAATAAGATGTCTGAATTGGTGGTGGTGGTGGTAATCAGGGATTGAAATCAGAAGTTAGATTTGGGGTGTATGTGAAAAGTTTGGAAAATCCAATAGGTAGTTGGATTGAAAACTGGGGATGGGAGAAACGGTTTAGGTTGGAAATAGAAATCTATTAATATTATTTAGGATTATACAAATGAATAAAAGCCCCAGCAAAGAAGCGCAACTTCAACTTTTGCTCTGTGCACCTACTTGTGAATAAGCAGTACAAGAGAAACCATCTATAAAGACCTGAGACTTCGTCCCTGCCTCCCTCAACTAGACTACATTTCCCAGAATGCCGCACAAACGGCGTGAACCGGAATTTGCTCACAGCCGTTTCCGGCGCAAGCGGTTTCGGGTACTCATGGCGACTCTCAGGTTTCCTCTCTTGCTGCGGAGCGTCCTGACAAGTTCTTGGGGTTCGGAGTGGGTCTGCATCCGGGTCCGAACCCAGCCCCGGCCCGATGCCCTGCTCCAGCCGCTTCCCTCGCTTTTCGAAGTGGGGTTGCCACGCCGCCAGTTCGGCTCCGAGGCGGGTAAGCGATCTGCCTAACTACCTAGAATCTGATTCTGCTGGTGAAAACCACCCCGCGGCTCCTTCTCGCAGCTCTTTCTCCGATTTAGCCGGTTTCTTTCTGTACTTGCAGAGTTTGTCACCGCCTGCATTTGTTCATTCATCACTCACTAAGCCTGCAGTGCCTGAGTTCCGCTAGTTGCGGAGCACAGATCTGATCTGAGAGGGTATAGCAAACTAATACTAAGGCGGACTTGTCCCTGAGGGAACTCATAGTCCCTTGGGGCATTGGCAGTGCAGTGTGTGTCGGGCTGAGATAGGGAACGCACATAGAGGCACTCAGACTGGGTTCCCGGACAATATGACCAAAGCTGACACCTGGTTAACTATGCTAAGGAGAAAGCCAGAAGCATTTCAAGCAGAGGGGGCGGCATAGGCAAATGTCCAGAAATAAGACTGAACATGGGTATTCGGGGAACCCATTTTGAAAGTAGGATTGATAAAGGCTGGTATAGTCTAAAATGAAAAATCAAGATCGTTTTTTAGGTTTCTGGCTGCAGTAGTTAAGCAGAGGCAAACGTACCAAGAACGTTTGTGGGTAGAGTGGGGTGGCCTGCAGGGGGCAGGAGTGTATGAGGTCAGGAGATATGAAGGGATACAGAATTAAACTCGTTTTGGACACAATTTTTTTCTCATTTTCTTTTTTTGTTGTTTACTTTAGGTTAATATAAGGGTACATGTGATTACACAATGTGTTGCATTGTTTTTCAGGAAAAGTCAGTTGTATTTGAGTCCTTCCCCTAGGGGGTATGCTGTATATCCCTACTTTGTACCCTTTAGGTAGGAGCTTACTGAGTGCCTTTCCTCCCTCTGCCTGCCTTCTTAATTTAATTGTGTTTTTCCTCTAATGTGGACTGTAGTTGTTCATCTCCTAGTTTCAATTTAGTATTGACTACATGGGATGCTTGTTTTCCTGTTCTTGAGCTTCTTTACTAAGAAGGATGTTCTTCAACTCCATCCAGGTAAATACAAAAGATCTCAAGTCTCCATTAGCTTTCTATGGCTGAATAGTATTCCATGGTATACATTTACCACTGTTGATTAATCCCTCGTGGGATGATGAGCACTTGGGTTATTTTCATATCTTTATGATTGTGAATTCAACAGCTATAAATATTTGAGTGCAAATATCCTGATGGTAAAGTGCTTTTTTTTCCTTCTAGGTAGATACCTAGTAATGGGATTACAGGATCACACAGTCTACTTTTAGCTCTTTAAGGATTCTCCATACTTCTTTCCCAAAAAGGCTTATTAGTTTGCATTTGTACCAGCAGTGTTCCGTTCTCTGTGCATCCTTGCCAAAATCTGCAACTTTGAGACTTTTGTGATGTGGGCTGTTCTCTCTGGTGTTAAGTGATATCTCAAGGTGGTTTTGATTTCATTTCTTTGATGCTTTGGGAGGGTGAGCATTTTTTCATGTGTTTATTGGCCATTCTTCTGTCTTCTTGGGAGAAGGTTGTGTTCATTTCTTTTGCCTAGTGACTAACTGGGTTTTTGCTCTTGTTGATTTGCTTGATTTCTTGGAGGATTCTCATTATTTGCCCTTTGTCAGATTCATAACATGTGAATATCTTATCCCATTCTGAAGATTGTTATTGCTTTGTTTGTTGTGAACCTATTAACTTTGACCTGCCTGGGCAACATAGTTAGACTCCTTCTCTTAAAAAAAATTTTTTTTGGGTGCCTTTGAGATTCAAGTGTTCACTATACAGTTAGATATAAATTGAGGAACACTGGAGTACAAATGGTAACTAAAACTGGGCACATGGGCAAGATTTGTCTGAGGAGAGAATAGTGTTGGGCATCTAGCAGGAGTCCTCAAAATTTTTAAACAGAGGGCCAGTTCACTGTCCCTCAGACCGTTGGAGGGCCGGACTGCGGACCCCGACGAGTCAGCTGCTAAACAGGACAGGCAGCGGCCGCAAAAACACCCGGTGGGTCAGATATATGTCCTTGGCCGCTGCATGTGGCCTGCGGGCAGAAGTTTGAGGATACCTGACTACTGTGTGCTGGACACTCTGAGGGACCCTGGCTGTCAGAGATAAGACAAGGTTCTGGTCTTCAGAGAGCACATCATCTGGTGGGGGACATAGTGATGTACACAGACCACCTTAGCTTTTTTCTGATGTTGGAAGCCATTGATGAAATTTTAAGCTTGGGAGCTGTCTTAATTACCTTTTTAATAGAGTATGCTGGTTGCTCTGTGGAGAATAGTCTGTAATGGAGCCAGAATGGAGGTAGGGAGGATAAGGCAAGGGATGAGGATGATATTGACAAGGGTGGTGACTGAAGGATGTCAATCAGTATGTTCTATGTCAGCTTTTTTGTTTTGTTTTCTGGGCTTTTTTTTTTTTCTGGTAAAATGAGGATAATGGTAGTATTTACCAGGTGCAATGGTAACAACTGCACATAGTAAGCATTTAATAAGTGCTAGCAGTTATCATTACTGTTGTTATTACTACCGCTGCAGGCTAGAACTGGAGAGTAGAGAAGTTAGGAATGACTGTAAGGTTTCTGGCCTGGTGACCTACTGAGTGGGTTCTGAGATAAGGAACAAAGGAAAAACAGGCTTGAGACAAGAGAAAGTTGGTTGGTTTTGATTTGGAAATATTTAATGTGAGATTTCCATTGGGTAACTGGATGGAAGATGATCTTTACTGGAGATTCAGATTTTAGAGTTTCTGGCATATAAATATAATTAAAGTCATAGGGAGGTGAGGATAGCACCTCTAGTGAGAATATTTGAAGGGAGAAAAGGACATAGTTCAGAATCTTGAGGGACACCAACAGTTTACAGGACTGGCAGAGGTGACTGGGAACAAATAGCTTTTTGTGTTTTCCTAATGGAAATGGAAAACAAGTTAGGTAGTGGAAGAGGCAGACTACATGAGGTAGAGCCAAGATTTGAGTCTCCTCCCCTAGGGCTCTTCCATGACATCTTATTGGCCTGTTCATTATCATGTCCAGTGACCCAGGCCACTCCCCTAGCTACAAACCCTTAGCCTAGAATTTCCTTCTCTTTGTTTCTCTGATGAGGCCCTTGGGATGCTTTCTTTGGCCCTTTCATGCCCCTCCCTCCTCCAGGCTGTGTTTAGTTCCTTCCTCTGCAATCACACAGCCCTTAGACTGAGGAGCATCATAATAGATCGGGAATGATCTAGGCTCTAGAACCAGACAAACTTTCGCTTAAATCATAGCTCTACCACTTAATAGCTAGATGTCTTTGGGTAGACTTCAGTATCCTCAGTTATAAAATTGGGATAGTAATAGCTATATGCTTAGCATAAAGAGACAACTCTGTAAATGGTAGCAACCATTATTTATTAATTACATTAATTACTCTTTTTTTCCCATGAATATACTTTTTATTATGAGTTTGACTTTTTTTTATTGTTGGGGATTCATTGAGGGTATAAGAAACCAGTTTACACTGATTGCATTTGTTAGGTAAAGTCCCTCTTATACTTGTGTCTTGCCCCCCAAAGGTGTGTCACACACTGAGACCCCCACACCCTCCCCTCTTTCCTCTCTTTGATCTTCCTTCTCCCACCCTCCTCCCTCCTTCCCACTCTCTGCTCTTCCTTTCTCCCACCCATCTCCCTCCTCTCTCTGCTCTGCCCTTCCCCCACCCCCACCACATACTAGGTGATTAATTGTCCTCATATCAAAATTGAGTACATAGGATTCATGCTTCTCCATTCTTGTGATGCTTTACTAAGAATAATGTGTTACACTTCCATCCAGATTAATACAAAGGATGTAAACTCTCCATCTTTTTTAATGGCTGCATGTGTACTCCATATACATATCACAGCTTGTTAATCCATTCCTGGGTTGGTGGAAATTTAGGCTATTTCCACATTTTGGCCATTGTAAATTGAGCTGTGATAAACAGTCTAGTGCAAGTGTCTTTGTGGTAAAAGGATTTTTTTTTTCCTTCTGGCAAGATGCCCAGTAATGGGATTGCAGGATCAAATGGGAGGTCTAGCTTGAGTTCTTTGAGGGTTTTGCATACTTCCTTCCAAAAAGGATGTATTAGTCTGCAGTTCCACCAGTAGTGTAAAAGTGTTTCTTTTCTCCACATATATGCCAGCATCTGTAGTTTTGAGATTTTGTGATGTGGGCCATTTTTGCTGGGGTTAGATGATATCTCAGGGTGGTTTTGATTTGCTTTTCTCTAATAATTAGGGACAATGAGCAGTTTTTCATATGTTTGTTAGTCATTTGTCTGTCTTCTTTAGAGAAGGTCTATTCATCTCTCTTGCCCATTGATATATGGGATTGTTGGCTTTTTTCATGTGGATTAATTTGAGTTCTCTATACATCCAAGTTACCAGGCTTTTGTCTGATTCAAAATAATGCAAATAGCCTTTCCCATTGTGTAGGTTGTTTATTTGCTTTGGTTGTTATCTCCTTAGCTGTATAGAAGCTTTTCAGTTGAATTAAGTCCCACTTGTTTACTTTTATTGTTGTTGCAATTGCCACAGAAGTCTTCTTCATAAAGTCTTTTCCCAGGCTGATATCTTCAAGTGTTTTGAAGTCCTTTTGCTCCCTCCAGTAGCCTGTCTTGGCAGAGACTGAGTCTATATTTTCATCATAGTGAATGTAAACTTTAAATGAAAGAATGAATGAATCAACTTCACAGGTAGTAGCTTTATGCAGTGCCAGGGTAGACATCATAGTAATGGTTCTTATTGTTAGCTTACTTTTCTATTTAGGTGTCTTGTTGGCCTGTAATTTTTGTCACCTTATTTACTAAAGTACATTTTAGCAGAATCTGGTAAATCAGAGATCAAGAAACCTACATTTATGGATGAGGAAGTTCAAAGCATACTCATAAAGATGACAGGTTTGAACTTGCAGAAGACTTTTAAGCCAGCTATACAAGAACTGAAGCCACCAACCTATAAGCTGATGACCCAGGCACAGTTGGAAGAGGTACGTGAACACAGGCACAATGCTAGGATACCTTTCTTTCTTTAAGGGGTTAAACGAGATTTCCAGAAGTCCCCTCCAGATGCATGTAGCTGCTCTTCCATAGGCACTAGTGAGGAGGAAAATGTTATAGTAGGCAGGCAGAGAGGTAGGGCGCATGGTCAGAACTGAGTAGACTAGGGTAACATGCATCAGATCTGGGTGTCCAGAGAGTCTCCTCTCTGCTCTCAAACCAGCCTGAGCATCCTTCCTTTTCCCTGCCCTCTTCAGCATCCTTCTAGGAGAAACATTTGCTGTGAGCTGCCTTGGGGCTGAAGCTTTGGTGGGATCATGAGATCCTGCCGAACAGCATCCTACTCCAGGCACCAGTGTCCTCCTGGAGTCGTGGGTACTGAGTTCTTTGTGGAAAATACTTTGATGTATGAATATATGAAGCATTAATTTCCTTCTGATTCAAAAGTAATTTATAGTCATAGCAAAAAATCATATATCTAATAGGTCACTATTAAAATAGTGAAGAATAAAAAATCCAATTTTCGCCTCTCAGAGGTAACACTGTTAACAATATGATATGAAGCAGTATAGTCAGTGGTTAAGAGCCCCGGCTCTAAGGTTGGGTTTCCTGGGTTCAAATCCCAGTGCTGTAACTTCTGAGCAGTTGAACCTCTGGGTGCTTTTATTTTAGCTTCCATAAAATGGAGATGGTAACTAGAGCACGTAGCTCATAAGGTATTTGGGTCATTAAATGAGTCACATATATTCGGGGTATTTGAATGGTATCTGGCAGAGTGAGCACCCATTAAATGCAGTTCTTTACTTTATTTCAAGCAGCTTTTGAAGTCTGGCTCCGTCAGAGCATTGCTTTGCAGTTTTGATAACTGCAAAGTGTAGCCTGTAGCTCTCATCCACACCACAGAGGCAAAGACCAGGGCGTACAAGTCCAAGTTTGGCTTTTCACTCACTGATGTATAGCTACAGCCTTCTTTTCTTTGCAGTTATTATCATTTTTGATTAGTGTCTGCTTTTGTCAGATGATCCTTTTGGTATATAACCTTTTGGCTTTCCTTAAGAAATATTTTATTTCATTAGGCTACAAGACGGGCAGTTGAGGCAGCTAAAGTACGATTAAAAATGCTGCCTGTTTTGGAAGAACGAACACCAATAAATGATGTGTTAGCTGAAGATAAGATTTTGGAAGGAACAGAAACAGCCAAATACGTGTTTACTGATATATCATATAGTTTACCACACCGGGTGAGTATTACGTCTAATTGCAAAATGATCTTTATTTGAAATACCAAGTGGGGATGGACCGAAGGGACTGTGTGACCTGCTTATCTCTGATGCTTCCAAACCAGAATTTGTCTGACTGGGTGAGATCCTTTTGGAATTACAAGGAGGATGAGAAATACATATAAGTCCCAAATCATTGTATTACTGTTTCCCTACAGATTATAGACACAGTATATTCCGCATTGACTGCAAAGTGACAGAACAAGGAGTATACAGACAGAAACCCACAAGGCAAAGGGAGAATGAGATTCTTTTTGCCTAGGTTAGATTGAGTTCCTTAGCTGAAGCCTTTTAAGACAGTGGAGTCTTTGTTTTGTTAATTTCCTTGATGATGCCAAGAAACTCAGACTTCCAAAGGATTTTCATTTTCCACAATTTTCAGTAAGTAAGAATGACAGAAGTTTCTCAGATAATTTTCAAGCATTACCTCTGTTGTAGTTGTTATTTTCTGGCTCTTCTTTCCTTGTTGCCAGTAACACTCTGATGCTTTAAAAATGGGTCAGTTTGGTATTTGAGTCTTTGCAAGCAAAGAATAAAAAGATAGTAATTTACAATTCAACCCACAAAATACATTAGGACAGTAAAGACTGCTAAGTTTGGGAGAAGGGCCACCCCACATTATGCGATCTTTTATAAATATGATGATAGTTAGAAGACAGGATTTGGGCTATGTCCATGCCTGTAAAACATCCATTTGTGTATCTGACATAATGAATGAGGATCACAAAGTTTTCATCTTAATTAGAATTTTTGTGTGTGTGCTGCTTTGGTATATGTCTGCAATACTAAGAAGGCTGGTTATGGGAACATTATGTAACTTGAAAAGGAGAAAGGAACTTAGAATTCAGGTTTCTCCAATTACCTAAATCCTTTTGAGGTAAAATTGTGTTATTTTCACATCTTTTTTTTTTTTCTATTTGCAGTGCTAGATGAAAGCTTTAATTACACCATGCCCAGACTCATACACCTCTGAAAAGTTGAGAGTATTATCTAGTTAATTTATACATTATCAGCAATATGCAGAGCTCCACGTGTGTTGCTCTCTATGTTGCAAAAAATTACAATCCATGGTTTTTATCTTTTTCCAGCTACATAACGATATCTGAGAAGTATTAATAATTATGTATGTGCTGACTTGCCAGCTGAATATTATAAACAGTGGGTAGGATTCAGAGGAAGCAGCCCCATGGCTCAGATTTGGCAGGTGGAGGAGTGGGGAGACAAGAGTCAGGTGGACTAGTCAGTAAAATTAAGAGCCTGCATTCTTGGATTTATTTCTTTTATCCCAAGGACTTTAAACATAGATTGTAAAGTAGTAAAATCTGTTCAGGTGAGAGTTTGAGATGAGGAAATGAAATATTTTGAATAAGTCATAAGCCCTTCTTTCCTCTAAAATAGATTTAGATGAATCTCTTTCTTTTTTAGCTGAACCATTTCGTGTATTGAACTCACCTTATCACCATAGTTGGTACTTACTAAGGACTTTCATTTTAGATTTCTGACTGCCATATGCATAGCAGTGATGAGTGAAGAAGTGTGAAATCTCACCAAGTCTTTGAGGTTTAAAATTATCATTGAACTCATATGCATGATTGCATCTTATGTTTCCTAGTGCACTTTATATTGTTGATTGCAAATTATTCTTATAATGGTCCTAGTGGGACATACGAACTAAAAATAAGTTCCCACAGACTCATCCTTGATTATGTTTTCTATTTCAGGAGCGTTTTATTGTCGTTAGAGAACCAACTGGCACATTACGCAAAGCCTCTTGGGAAGAACGGGACCGGATGATACAAATTTATTTCCCAAAAGAAGGTCGTAGAGTTTTGCCACCAGTAATTTTCAAAGAAGAAAATCTTAAGGTAAGGTGACTTGGGTTTTATATTTTAGTCACTGGTGATGGTTTCTTTGTTGAACTGGTTGGCTCTGTGCTGCCTGGCATTTGGGCTTGTTAAACACAGGTAAACATTTCTAATGGTAGCTTGGCTAGGGTTTCGCTCTCCTATAATTGGCTTAGCTGGGATCTGAATCCAGGTGTAACAGTTACAAAGTCCAGGTTATTTCTTTATGCTGCTTGGTGAGCCCAGATGTGGCCTATATTAGATGGGCAGGTCTGTCATAGCATCAAGGACAAGTGCTAAACTTTTTTGTTCTCATCTGCTTCCAACTCTGCTGTGTGGTTTTAGACTATGTACAGCCACGACCGGCATGTTGATGTCCTCAATCTCTGTGTTGCCCAATTTGAGCCGGATTCCTCTGAGTATATCAAGGTGTGTATATTTTATAATTTGTAAAATACAGGCTTAAGTCTAGTTATGAGTAAGATATTTAATCTAACATAGTTTGGTTGTAAATATTGATATAGGGAAAGGGAAAATCTGAAAATCTATCAAGTACAGAGGTGTGCCAGACATATATATTTTATTCTTAGAACAATCCTTAATTAAGGGTGAGGGAATTTAAGCTTGGAGAATGAAGTAGCTATGCAAGCTACTTCGTTAAAGTTGCATAGATAGTAAGTGTTAACGTGTTAGCACCCAAACTTGTGATGAAGCTTATTCTCTTTTCAGTTTACCATATAGGAACAAAGTTACTTACTAATATTTGCCAAAGTGCAATGTGTGTTTCTTGTAACTCAACTTCACAAATACTCATTAGTACTGTCTATGTGTAAGATACTGTTGTGGGTAGTATAGTTGATGCCAAGTTAGGGGGTGGTTTGAAATTAAGCTGGAAAGTGGATGGGGCCACATCATGATGACCTCTGGACTTTGGTCAGCAGGTCTTTGAAAACCTTTTGGACAGGAATCTGGACTTTGGTCAGCAGGTCTTTGAAAACCTTTTGGACAGAGGAATGCCCTCATCAGAGACCTCATGTAGGATAATCAGTATGGGAGAAGAATTGAAGGAACCTTAGTTAATAACATGTAATAGGATAGCTGAGGGAACAGTAAAGGGGAAAGGGGGAGTAGTGAAAAATGTTCTTTATTTCATTTCTCCCTCAGTGACCAAGAGATGGGTAGCACGCTATTTCCAGTAGTCTATATGTAAGAGGTGCTTAATATGTAGTGCTTGGCTGCCAAAAAGTAATCGAAAGGACTATACATGTTTGATAGAACTTGACTCCAGGCTGCCACACACTTCAACAGATTTGCTGTCATTCAGGCAAACTCTTCTGTCTTACTAGAATCCTCCATCCCACCTAAGGTACAAGGAATGGTTTAAATCAAATCAGTTATGATACAAGGAATGGTTTAAATCAAATCAATTATTTTCTTGATCACCACTCATGCTACATTTCTGAAGACTTGTATTTTATGTGGATAGGTTCATCATCAGACCTATGAAGATATAGATAAACATGGAAAGTATGACCTTTTGCGTTCAACACGACACTTTGGTGGGATGGCTTGGTATTTTGTAAATAAGAAAAATATTGATGGTTTGCTGATTGACCAAATTCAAAGAGATTTGTAAGTATGATCTTAGTAAGTAAAAGAATCATTGTTACTGTCCCAACAGTTCATCTGTATTAAAGTTGTGATATTTTTCCAGTGGTAACAGTATATTGTCTAGTGATAAAATGCTTCACTTTCTTCAACTTGGGCTTGGTTCTTCTAACATACCCGAGTTTTCCTGCTCTTTGCTTTTATGTTACATAAATAAGACTAGATTCTTTGAAAGAGTAAGTGGCTTTGGATCTGTAGTATATACCTGGAATATTGACTTATCCTGGGTTCACCAATGCTCCTGGGTGTCAGTGAACTGTCCAGATACATAAAAGGCATTTAAATAGGAAATGTAAGAAGACATAAACTCTGGTGGATGTTTGTTTTCTGGTAGAATGATTTCTAGGGCTTTTCCTTAAAAGTCATCATTTAACTTATGAAAAGACTTTTGCTTTTGCAAGATTTTTAAGGCATCAAAAAAAAAAATTTTTTTTTTCTCAAAATAGTGCAAAACAAAGAATGTCTGTTGTATTTTATATTGAGCTGGGCTGTTCCCAGGCTTCTAGCTGTAAATACTGTACTTTGACAACACTGAAGGAAAATTAATTTTGAACATTTATCAGTTGAGTTAGGAAGGCCAAAATCACAGGGAAAAAAAGAAACCAGCATGGCTGCAATAAGAAAGTCAACTTTCCACAAAAAGCCCTTGCTGGACTTGAAATTTTGAACTACAGAAAGGTTTAGTGATTATCATCACCTTTAAACTGTTAGGTTTTGATTGTCAGAGTATCCTACATGTAATATGAATTATACAGAGGTAAGGCATTTTGTATTGGAACATTCCACATGCATTGTCTTAAGAAGTGCAGCCCGCATTTGGAAATGGCATACTTTCTCTTAGAAATGGCATTGCTAATGGTTCTAATTTCCAAGCCATCCCATTTTACCAGCATGTATACTGTAAGCCTAATCAGAAGGCAGAAACAGACATAGTCATACTCTTTATGAAGGGGGCCGGTAGTGATGGGGATGCATAGATGACCTGCCTTTGTGTGCGTTATCTCCTATGAATAAATCTTATGTTTACAAAGTTTCTTGAATGTAATCATTCTGAAATTATTTTATTGGTGAAATAGTATGTTTTTATAAAATAGTAGAGCAACACAGAAATGATTAAGTTTGAAAATGAAAAGTTCTTTATTGAGTGGACTAATATATGATATTATATGATAGTATTACATCTGAAGTGCTTCCTGCATACTGAAAGGGAAGTTTGAGTAGAACTCCTGCTGTGCCTGCATAAAGCTCTCCCTGTGGTGACTCTGAACAGGACAGTGAGCTTACTGCATATCAGACGCTGGACAGTAGAGGGTGCTCATCTTCACTGAATGGAGCCCAGGACAAAATTGAGGTTCTGCACATGTTTATTTCAGACTCAAGTCCCACTGTTGGTTTTGTAGTAAGACCCTTTTAAATTCTTTTTGAAATTATAAATTTATTTGCTCTTAATTTCAAATATGGTTTAAGCTAAATTTAAATTGTTCTGCAGGACACAGGCCTTTCACTTCAGCATGAACCAAAGAAGCCCTAAACTTGATTCTAATAGGTGGAGACCCAGTTACTCTCTTTATAGGGCCACATGCTTAAGCCTGAAAGAGAATTATTTTTATCTTTTATTGGTGAGGTAGTTTGCTGCCATGTTTATTGTACTTTGTTAGATTTTAACAAGCACGATGAACATTTTTGATTTTTTTTCTCCTTCAAGAGCTTTACCATACAAACAGCTCTGGTTTCTCAGCTTTTCCAAGAGATAGCCTTTAAGGTATTTGGCCCTTAGGGTAAGCCTAGAGCTTTTCTCTCAGGTCACCATGGCTTTTGGAATTCTGTACCTATTCTCACTGTCACCCTACTCTTTCTTCCCCAGCTCAGGTAATGGGAAAGCAGGGATGTTAGAATGATAGCTGGGGGCAGACACTGAGTTAGGGTATCCTCAGCCCCAAACCCCAAATAGAAGCCAGTAGCTCCTACGTATATACAGCAAAGCCTCAACATGAGCACTTTGGAAGGGCTGTTTTTATATACTACCCCCAAGCTTTGAGGTGGCACATGGTAGGAAGGTGTCATTTGTATTAGAAGATAGTGATCATTTGGCTTGAGGAAGGTTAGGGAAGTGTTCATGTTGATAAAAATTGCCTATGTACGTAATTTCAAATTTGCTTTACTAGAATGTGAGTTCCCAACTAATGTGTTCCTGTGAATATTCAGGTGGCCTAGAATCTGTCCTTAGACTCTCCTAGGGGACGTCTTATAGAGTCATTGACTACTAATTCAGTCTTGATGAATATTTGTTAGTAGTTGTCACTAAAGGTAAATGACTTTGAGGTCCCTATGACCACCAGCCTACTACTTATGTGGGATGAAGTTGTATTTCTGTCCTCTGAATTGGACTGGATTATTACATACATGCTGGTGGAATGGGCTGGCCTGGCAATCATCTACGATTACAAATGTTGTTTTAATGAGAAACGGTATGTTCCATTTCCAAAAAGAATACAGCAACATTTGGAATACATTCACTTTCTTAAATTTGGTACTTCCTGTAGTGACTCCTACCTCATAGAATTTGTGTGAGGCCTAAACTAGTCAATTTTCCTCAAAATGCTTTTGAAACTATAAAATTGAAGGTTACCTCCCCAACACCTGTCCCGCTGCAGCCTAAAGAAAGTCTGAAATGCAATTTAGTTCAAAATTGGTGCACACTTTTATAGGACTGTGATGCAAATGAAGAAAACCTCTAGATAACATCAAGCTTTTTCATTCTCAGAACTGATGATGCCACCAGCTTGGTCCAGCTGTATCACCTAATCCATCCAGATGGCCAGTCAGCTCAAGAGGCCAAAGGTCAGGCTGCAGAGGGAGTAAATTTAATTAAGGTAAAAGGTCTTTTTCCACATTGGTGGTTTTATGGTGGTAATTGAGTTGGGAAAAATTCAGAAGTGGGTCATATTTAATGGTCACTAAATAGATCTGTGAATATGGAGCCTTTATGGTATTGACTACAGTCCTTATACTGCTTCAGTTTAGACAGTAGAAACAGATGGGGTTGAGGTGGGGAAAGACTGCAGTAAAGGAGGACAGTGTTCACAAGAGCTTGGATAGTAGGGGCAGCAGCCTTGTTCTTTGGAGCACTGAAATAGCTGAGCTCTATGTGAAAAAGTCAAGTCACCAGCAGCACAGGGTGAAGGACTAAATTGTGTACATCCTCAAGACCAGCTTTCCATCCTTCTGTGTTGTCTCTTCACATGAGGGAGAAATAGCCAGGTATCAAGGAGGGATGTGGGTGATGCTTAGATATTACCAAGCTTAGTTGTATTATCACTCTGGAATTGTATATCTCTCAAAACCATGGTCTTAACATTTGTAGATGCTTAGAGTTGAGATGAGTTTCTTCAGTAAGGGAAAGGAGATGATTATATAATTTCTTCTAATGCTTAGAACAGACATGGTTTTATGGAACTAGCTTCTATTCAAGTAATATTTTTTTGCATTCTCCAAAACAGTTATAAAGCTTAATGAGGATAAAAATGACTTGTGATGACATACTAGGAAGAGCAGAAACTATAGACAGAGTGCAATGCTTTTGAAGAAAATCTTTAAAGTAAAAAATTACTTTCCTCTTATCCTCCAGATTTCTTTCTAACCTAAGGGTTTTCATCATTTTAATCTAGCAGGCTAAAAGAGATGGCAGCCATACTATGATACTTCTGGTGTTTAGAATTAGTATTGCTTAAACTGTATTCAATATTATTGTTTATAATGGGGAAAAATTATTGTGAAATTTGGAAGAACTTTAATCAGGACTTTTCTTTGCTACTAATAATGTTTTAAAACTTGAAACTTTATTAGTAGTATTTGTCTTATTTGCTTTTTTTTTCTTTAAACAGGTCTTTGCAAAAACAGAAGCACAAAAGGGAGCATATATAGAATTAGCACTGCAGACTTATCAAGAAGCATTCATTAGCCATTCTTTAGCATCTTGAAAATATTTTCAAAATGCCTTTCATTTTAATAAATACTGACTCCATTCTCTTTGTTAATATTGTGCTGAATGCTTAAAAATGTCAAGATTAAAAGGATCCAACTTGTAGTTCTTTATATACAAAGAAAAACCTATTATTCTACTTACTTTCCTAGGCTACAGGGGGACAATTGAGAAATATATTTGAGTACTTGGATGTTAATTTCTCTGATCACATTAGAGAAATGCACACTTTAAAAAGGATTAAAAGTACTATGCATTTCTCTTTCTGTGTTTCGTCAAACAGGTTAAAAATAATTTAGACTAAGGTCAGGGGAACAGAGATTTTAGAACCTGATTTCAGAAATTTGTAGCTATTAGATAAAAATCAGGGCAAGGATTATGAAGTCATGCTACCCAAGTTACACAAACTGAGAAGAATGCAATGAGACCCCAAAGGGGGAGGTAATTAGAGAATTACAGCATGGATATTCAGTTATAAGAAAAATGTGACTGATAATACAGTAGAACCTCCAAAGTTGACTACCATTGTACACATCTTTTAAGTTGATCTGATTTTCATAGACTAGATATGCATCACCTGTACTCAATGGAAGTTGCTTATGTTGACCACCTCTGTATATTGACCAGTTGCTTATATTCCCTTGGGTGGTCAACTTACAGGTTGTACTATATTTGAAAAAGCAGGTGTAGTTATGCAAAGAAAAGAGAATATAGGGCTGATCCCTAGGTGAGGTGCAGATTGGGCTCAGCCTTTTAAAATTAGAAGCTTATTTTCATTATTCAGAAAGGAAACTGAAGTATCTTCATTTATTCAAAAGGTTTTATGCAATATGGTCTAATGGTAATATGAAAAAAAATCAGTTACCAAGGAGAACATAGTGATTTAAATGCTGCACATAAACTCTTTAGATAGAAGGGCACCGTGTTCCCAGTGTCCACAGCACTTACATATAAAAATTTTAGGAGTTTCTCATAGTCCAAAAGCACTGTGGTCAGGGTGATGATCAATACCTACACATAATAATGATCTTTTAAGTAAATGGAAAACATTATGTTCAGTCATCCAAAATATCTTCATCCAGATTGATATCTGTTGTGTCAATATCTTCTAATTCTAAATTATCCAAATCGACTTCTAGTTCAAGTAAACTCTGAAAACAAAAGGAAGAAGATGATGAAGTTATACAGCACTGTGTGAAAGAAAAGTCATGATGTCAAGTGAGAAGTAAAGTTTTCTCAGTAGTCAAGAGGGACTTTCCTACTTCAGTTCTCCTGCTCTGAAACTCTGAAAGAGACCCCCTTACTTAAAACCTCAGAGGCTTACATATACTACAGATATTCATGGGGAAGAGGGTGAGGTGGGGAAAGGTTTGGGTATATATCACGTGGGATATATTGCATATACCTTTTCTTCTTTGTTGGCTGTGTGGGAGGCCACAATAACTGGAGTAGAAGAAGGAAGTTTCTCATCAAGTTCCTAAAAGCCAAACAAAAGAAAATTTAAACTTTTCTCCCAAGAGGAAGATCATCAGGATTAGGAAGTAGAAGATGGTACTTGGTCAATAATCTCAGCCAAATTATCAAATGAAGTCCTCTACTGACCTGTTGAGCTATAGATCTGGAGGGTTGAAAGCCTTTTGCCTCTTCCATAACATTTCTCTCTTCATTTGGCTATGAGAGAATAAAACAATGATAAAATGAGATATTTTGAAATCATAACTCACCCATCAACATGGCCAAGTCGGAGATACAGGCTTTTTATCCAACAGTGAAGTATTTAATGCAGTTCAAAACCTGAAGGCATGAATCCCTTCCACCCTGTAGTCATACTAAATGGAGCCTGGCACCTCAGCCACTCACCGTGACAAGTGGATATTGTTTGGCTGGCCACAGATCAGCATGTGTTTCCTTCACCCATTCTTCAACCACAAAGGCTTCTTTTAATCCAGGGAAAAGGTTTTCATACTCTGTTGGGTCAGCAAGGGATTCTGCTGCTTTCTGATTGACTTTTGAGAGATTTTCTCTCCAGAGTTTCACTACCCTATTATAGACATCAGGGAATCAAAGAGAGATTAAGTAAGTGTGCTCTGTTTTTATTTGAAACAATTCTTCCTAAAATTAAGTCCATACCTTGAAACCTGACTGGGTAAGTAAGTTCGGGCCAGGAAGGCAGCTTCTGGCAGCCGTCCAGTTCTAATCAAGAGCTCCAGGCAAGCATCAAGCCTAAAGATTAAAAAGGAGAGCTACTGTTACCAAGAATAAACACTATAACAATGGCGCTAACAACATAAAGAAATGTAGATTTAGTGTTGCAAAACCAAAATTCTCCCAACCCCCCACACACACACATACATCTTGCTTCTGTCACTAAGCCATTTGTCTTAATTAAAGGCTGTTACTTA
Organism: Galagoides demidoff; assembly: GCA_963574575.1. Lineage (NCBI taxonomy): Eukaryota > Metazoa > Chordata > Mammalia > Primates > Galagidae > Galagoides > Galagoides demidoff. Next base: position 35,543 of record CAUYQV010161128.1, read on the forward strand.
CAAAATCAATAGACTCCAAGGGTAAGAGGGATAAGAGCTTTTAGGACCACTTTCAATCTACTTAGTTTTAAGAACTCCTAAGGAGAACCTAACAGGGCTTTTCAAGAGGGCAGGTTAGATTATTAAGATTTAAAGGATTCAGGATGCAAGCAGAAATTCAGTTATATAAATATCTAAGGGTAGTGTCTCCAACATATGCTGGACCAGACAAGCCAGTGGTGCCTAGTAGGAAAATATCAAGTGTCCATTTTTAGTTCTTCAATTTTTAATTTCAATTTTTTTCTGTGAAAGTTTATATTATAAAGTATAATAATGTGTTTCGTAATTCAGACTGGTTTGGATTTTAGACAAGTGACACAGTACACATTATATATTTCCTAACATTCTTACCATTACACAAAAGCCACAAAAATTAATTTCCCTGCAATAACATGAGTATCAATGTGATTAAAAACAAGCAAAGTGTCATAAAAGCAACTAAAAACAGTATGTCAAAGTTCAGGTCAGGTTTTGTCATCAAATATAAAAAACTTGAGAATAATTTTGGATTTCTGAATTATTGACAAGGAATAGTGGATCTCTTCTTATAGGCAGCTAAGTTCATAAATATATTCACATATATTGGGGTACATATTCAAAGTTTTATGATGCAGTATGAGGTTTTTAAAAATAAGCATGTAGGACCAGGCTAATAAATATTTTTGTGTTTTATTTCATGAGACAATCAACTCATGTCCAAATGATCTGGTTTGCACTAATGCTGTTAGATTTTTAAAAATGTGACATTTTTGGGCAGCACCTGTGGCTCAAAAGAGTAGGGCGCCAGTCCCATATACCAGAGGTGGTGGGTTCAAACCTAGCCCTGGCCAAAAAAAAAAAAAAAAAAAAGTGATATTTTAATGCTTTTCAGTGAACTCAAATCTTAAAGTGGCTGGCATCCTCATCCCTTTATTCTTGCTGTAAATAGATAAAAATTATCCAGTTGGGGTACAATCACTACCATTCAGGTACCAAGTGAACAGCTCAATAGCCTACAGTCATAAAATAAAATGCCTCTGCCATTAACAGGCAAAGCTGTGAAAACGGGGGTTAGCACTTCTCCCATTTGAGTCTCTCTGAACAACTCACTTAGCTCAAATATTTATACCAAATATGTTAAGAGAGGCCCTTGCTCAAAATTGCCACCAAGGTAGTAGTGCTGTCCTTTTCTAACTGCCCCACTATTCAACACCATCCAGCCATTCATCAGTTCCTCTCTATTGTTCGTTCTTCACACTCCTCCCCAAAAAGCCATCCTATGACTATGTCAATGGTAGAAGTAACTGCTTTTAATTACTATACTTACCAAGCTCTTTTGGACCTTAAATTAATACTTACTTGCCCTGTAAAAAGTAGCTCATGAATGCCACGTTATTTTTGCCATCTCTCTCTGCACCCTCTGCTAGCTTGTTCACCATAGTAGCATTTCCAGAGGCAGTGGCCAAAAGCAGCAGACCCCCATAATCCTGTGCATGGTGCAGGCACTCCTGGGCTAGGCCAAACTGACATTTACTAATGGCAAGTTCGGCAAGTTGTTTCCACTTCTGTTCTGACTATAAGAAAGCATTTCCAAATTAAAATATCTTTGGAAATAAACATTTCAATTTCCAACATCAACATTATTCTGCTAACTTCAACATTACCATGTTGACGATGGAAGATACATATATAAGTTGACATTACAAAACGTATAATGAAGAAATGGAAATCATTCATGAATACAGAGTAAAAATACACATAAATTTTAATAATGCCTGAATAATTACCAACCCATTATATTTTTCTTTTGTTAATTACACAGTGAAACTCAGAATAAAACCATTTAACTAGAGTTTCAAGGTAATTATAATTATTTTAACAAGTGATTTAATACTACTTTTTTGAAAAAATACAACTTTTTATGTCCTTAAAAATTTAAAATAACTTGTAACTCCTCAGAAATCAAGTAAAATGCTATACATTTTGATGATCTTAACACTGCTAAAATTTATTTTGCACATCTTAAGTTTATCCGTAAATGCTGGATTTAAACCACAACTTACAGGCCCCATATATAAAGACCCACAAATTTAGTGTACGCAAAGATTAACAAAATACATCTTTGAAATACCAGAGCGACAGTAACTGCATCAAAATAAGTCACAGATTTGCATTTGAGAAAGCTGTAATAAACCACAAAGAACCTACTGATTTTTCCATCGGTTATGAAAAATAATGAATTAGAACATACCTCTGCCTCCACCGCTAATTGGTATGCAATTTTTAACTCTCCAAGCTGAAGAGCGAGTTCAAAACGATGTTCAGGATCTGTGGATACTGTAAGAGCTTGCTGCTTGAACCCCTAAACAGATTTAAATAATATGTGTTGAGTATTTATGCATATATTGCACATATATCCAGAGGAAATCTTCTATTTCCCTCTAAAAATAACTTTGCTAATATAGAAACCCTATTACTCAAAACACAAAAGTAACAGTTAACAAAACATTCTATAATGCAAAACAGAAAAAGTTATATTAAGTCACATCATGCTTACTGTTTTTTAAGATAATGGAAGCTGGCCAATACTAGATAAACTCAAGTAAAACAATTAGTAAAATTAGAAAGGTAAAAAGAAATGTTAAAGAGAAAGGGGTTTTAGAAAGCTGAATAAGAATCATTTCGAAAAAAAAAAAAAAAAGAATCATTTCGGAAGAAGAAACAAGGTACAGAGGTGCAAACTTAGCTGTTGGTAACCTAGTCCTCCTCTGTGCTTCAGAGGTCATCAAGGGAGTCCCTCATTTAACAGATGAGGTTACTGGCAGTAAATGGGCAGAGAAAAGGAAATCAAATCTAAAACTATGCAGCTTTCTATTATCTGTAGTTTATTTGGTAAAGATTCTGTATTCAGGTCCAGACACTGGTCAGCTGTCATTACCTACGCCTTTATCGGTGGTCTCAAGACCAGTTTATTCATTAGCAAGTATCCTAAGGAAGTCTAAAATTTTCTTCCTATACGCCATTAAGCTATCAAGAAAAAGCTTTTAAACCAATGATACTAAGACTAAAATTAGCCTCTCTCACAAGACAAACTACTGATGGAGTCTGCCCTATGGGCAAATTTTTCATCTCTAATGGGGTGTGGTTTATTACATAAAAACTTCAGGGCTAGTTTACCTCTTCATCACAGAGGGAGAAAGCTCATTAACAAGATGGTCAGTATAGAGAAGACAGGCAGCTTTCAAGAGTTCTGTTCAGCTAGATCTTCAAGATGGCTTTTTGTTGTTGTGTTTGATGTATTAACTGCCCAGATTCTAAATAATCTGAGTTACTCCTTTTTATTCACTAATATTGCTACAGACACTAGGCCCGCAGTCCCAGCTACTTGTGAGGCTGAGGCAAAAGAATCGCTTAAGCCCAAGAGTTTGAGATTGCTGTGAGATGTGATGCCATGGCACTCTATCGAGGGCAACTAAGACTCTGTCTCCAAAAAAAAAAAAAAATTAGAAGCTGGAAATCTGATGGAGTAGAAACACTGGTAAAACTTACTAGAGAAAACTAATCCTAAAGTAGGAGTGAGGACCCCACTGAGACAACTGAATGGACACCTGAGAAGACCCAGAGGTTATTTCATGAGGGGTAATACTAAAACAATTGCCCTGTAAGCAGTTAAATAAAATAATATCTTCTTCTCTTTCTCACATCCTTTGACACACAGAAGACAGGTTTATACTTTGGAGAGGTTAAACAATAGGGTATCCAGCCTAGAGATACTCAGTACAGCTGGAGGGGGGGATGTTCAGTATCAAAAGGAAAATAAAAGATTAAGAAAATGGATACACAGACTAAGTGAAATACTCCAAGCTGTCATTCTCCAGAATGATGGTGATTGGGGAGCTTCTCTGTGAAATCTAAACACTTCAAGAGGAAGGACCTAAAAATACCAAAATGTCAACTCTGTGAAGGCTATGTCTGCTAGAACAGTACCTGGGTACAGTAAGTGATCACTAAATACATTTAATAAACTAAAAGTAATTACATGTACTACAGCCAGATGAAGATACTGATGTTGAGGCTCTCTAATCTATTGGCCTAACTATATCACATATTGTGAAGACTGTGCCCCACACCAAAATTCAGATCATTTAAATAAGATCCCTCCACTCTTAAATAAGGACCCAAAGCTCATCAGATACCTAAGAAAAATCTCTAATAGGAAAGACAAAGATCAAAACATATCAATAAAAGCAACTTGAAAAAGCATACCATGTAAGAGGAAAAGAAAACTTAAAACTAAAAACAACAAAAAAATCATTCATTGTCTCAGAGAGGTAAGAGACACTTTTCTACCTACAAGAAAGTGTAAAAAGTCAAAGAGTAACAAAATAAGCAAACCAGTGCAGTGAGTTTGACATTTGAATAATGGTTCCAGAAAAAGAGTATAGAAATCAAAGGAAGGAAATCATCAAAGAATGGTGCATGAGAATCTCTCACAAACAAAGGACATTGAGTTTCTCATTTAAAAAGCTCATCTAATGCATACAAAATGAATGAAAATTGACCTCTATACCAGGGCCCACCATCGTTGTAACATTTCAGAATAATAGGGACAAGATCCAAAAACTTTCCACAGAGAAAAGACAGGTCATGTACCAAGAATTGGGAATAAAAATGGCAGTGGGGTAAAGAAAGCTAAATCTTCTTTCTTTTATGGAGTGAAGTCACAAGAAATGTCTAAAGTTGGGCAGTGCCAGTGCTCAGTGAGTTGGGTGCTGGCCCCATATACTGAGGGTGGCGGGTTCAAACCTGGCCCTGGCCAAACTGCAACAAAAAAATAGCTGGGTGTTGTGGTGGGTGCCTGTGGTTCCAGCTACTCAGGAGGCTGAGGCAAGAGAATCGTCTAAGCCCAAGAGCGGGAGACTGCTGTGAGCTGTGATGCCATGGCACTCTACCTAGGGCAAGAAAGTGAGACTCTGTGTCTTTAAAAAAAAAAAAAAAAAAAAGTCTAAAGCTGAGAAATAAAGAAACAGCCATGTTGCATGTTATTAATTAGAGATGTGGAAATAAATACAAAGACTTATTTCAGATAAAATAATGAAAAGTACCTCCAGGGAGTGGGAAGCAGAGAGGGGAAAGAAGGGCTGCTTTCTCCGTAAGTCTTGCAGAACTCCCTGTATGCTTTATGCATATGTAACTTAGGTTAAAAAACACTATATTAAGGAAAAGATATGTTGTTAATGATGAATTTTATGTGTTATTTTATCACAATTTGAAAAAAAGGCAGGTGGGATAGAGGGAAAAACTTAGGATAGAAATAGAAACATTAAGACATTGGAAAAGAGGTGTACAGAAGGTGCGAACTGGTAAATCACTTCCAACATTTAAAAGGGTACTAACAACACTGAGGAAGGGAAAGGAGGAGTGTAGGGAGTGGGCACGTATGCTGTAAAAAGTGCCTTAAATTTACAGGGGATATTCCAATGCCGTAGGAAACCAACAGTGAGTCAGAAATTCCCTATTAACATTCTTACATATTGCTAGTTTTAAAAACACAAAGAAACAAAAAACAAAAATCCTCTCACTTGCTTTTCCAAAAAGTGTGCAACTCTGGTCCTCTGTTCTTTTGGAATGGTAGGAAGGACCTTATCAGCCATACTAAAGTCCCTCCGCATAACAGCCGTCTGGTATTCCAGGACTGAAACCAGCAAGGAGTAGCTAACAATGTTCAATTCTTTATCCCCAAGATAAAGCCTGTTGTCTTTTGGAATATAGCCCAGGAGATACATTGTCCTATAATAGAAACATAAAGTAAATTAGAACTTCAACTCTAAAGTTAAACATACACATACACACCACACTCCCAACTGCAATTTTCGTTAACAGGCAACCTACTAAAACTGTAACATTCAAAATAATGCGCTTATTGTTGCTACAAGCCAGCAACAGCTTCTGTTTAAGAAGCACACTTTGAAATTTAGGTCAAAAGCAAAATGATACTCAGCTACCTGTCCAAGTGGGCAATGGTGACTATTTCTCCTCCAACATAATAATTTAATCTGTTCACAGAACTCGTGTAAATGAAGCAATCGCCTACCCACAGCCCTGTTTTCACAATCTCCTGAATCTCACCAAGAACCTGCAGAAAGAAAAGACTATTATTACCTTATCCACCATTAGAGATCTGTCAGTAACGAAAAACTAAAGATACTTTAGGGTGATAAGGTTGAATAAGGAATGCAAAGCAAAATCTTATTTTAAGCAAGAAAATCTTAGCTGGGCACTGTAGCTCAGTGGTTACAGTGTTGGCTCCGAACCTCACCTGGGCTTGATTAAGAAAAAAGAAAGAAAGAAAATCTTTCCTTGGAATTTCTTCTTTTTTCATGTAAGAACAGATTCCTAGATTAATATTTATAATTTAAGATCTCATTGTTGGGTCAAAACTGTGATACAAAAGGGTGTTATCTAAACCCCCTAATTCACATGAAACTAGAAGTTTTTTTGTTTTGTTTTTTGCAATTTTTGGCCGGAGCTGGGTTTGAACCCGCCACCTCCAGCATATGGGGCCAGAGCCCTACTCCTTTGAGCTACAGGCGCTGCCCTAGAATATTAAGTATTTTATAACCTTCTAGGACATCTCCACAATGGATGATTTATCTTTACCATTTGGCAGCTCATTTAAATCACTCTGGTTCAATAGTCTTCTGACCAAAACAACTACAAATTTCCTTACTCAAAGATAGCAAAGTAAGTCTAAAGATTTCCTAAAACTGAAACATAAATTTCTTTTAAACATATTTACTTTCATATTATGATCTCTGAGCCAAGATTTTAATTTTCACATTTCATCAGAACCCCTTAAATGCTTAGCCTCCCCAAATCTAATTTATAATGAAATGTTAAAATCAGTGAAGTTTATAAGAATATAAATCATTTTAAAACAAAGCTAACATTGTGCTGATGCAATTACCTCAAAGGCATCTTCAATGCCATCTTCAGTAACTCCCTCGTGTGTTTCCTGTGCAGCCAAGACTTTTTCCGACAGATACTTAAGGATAAAAAATGATTCCTCGGTGGCAATACAGACTAACTCTCCGGAGTCAGACCAGAAAATCTGCCACAGGACAAAAAAACACAGACAACTGACTTGGATTTCTGATTGGTTGACAAACTGCATACACACTTTATTTCTTAAAAGATTTATCTTATTTTATCAAGATATTAAGTGTGCACTTAACAATTTTATGTAGCATACATATTTATACATATATTTGAGGGCTGTTCTATTTAACCCTGTAACAAAGAGATCAGAAGACAGGAGGGAGAGCTGTCAGTACACACTGGATGTGTTATAATTTAGAGGAATAGCAGCCTATTCCTTCCTGCTCTAGAACAGTTTTTCTCACCCTTTATTTTCATTATTACCCATTCCCTAGGAGCCTTTTTAGACCTTTTTTTCCCTAACCACATCCCCCCAAGAAATTTTAATACCACAAATATACTGGATATCTGTTTATAATATATGATACACACATATATACATCTCTATGTTTTATACATAAAAAGAGAAAGTTTTTTTAACCCCTTCTACCAACCAGTTTTGACCCTTTTGGAGGCACTAAGGCCCCCACTGAGAATACTACCTCAAGAACTAGGCCCCAGGGAAGCTGGTTTGTTTCCAAACATAATTTCCTGACAGTGAAAGCCATCAAAGCAGCAGGAAGCTCTAAAGGTAGAACACTGTGTTACTGGAGATGGTCACCTGAAATTTCAGCAGCCATCATCAAGTAAAGTATAAAAAGGTTTTCTAAACTATGTGGGAGCTTCTGTGGCCCCTCTAAGCCAAGAGTTCCCTGACTTCTTTTCATCAAAATACGCTTTTTAAAAGTATATTTAAAATGTAACTATCAGTTGGACTTTGAACAGCTTTTTATACTTCTGAAAATATCCAATATCTACTGCCTCATTCAAATAACACAATTCTCTTTTTTTTTGAGACAGAGTCTCAAGCTGTCACCCTGGGTAGAGTTCCATGGGATCATAGCTCACAGCAACCTCCAACTCTTGGGCTCAAGTGATTCTCTTGCCTCAGTTTTTCTAGTTTTAGTAGAAATGGGGTCTCACTCTTGCTTAGGCTTGTCTCGAACCCATGAGCTCACATAATCCACCTGCCTAGGCCTCCCAGAGTGCTGGGATAACAGGAGTGAGCCACCACCCCGGCACGCAATTCTGAATTACTGAGCAATCCTGAGGTAAATGGCACTGTGTCTGATACTCTGAAACAGGGACAGCAGGGTACAAGGACACTTCTTGGCCTTAGGGACTCAGAACTGACCAGAAAGATAAATACTACAAAAACAATAGGGGGAAAACTCACATGTTTGGGCTGGATTTCAATTCTGCGTATGAGTTCTGTATTGTCCCAGTCATAGAAGGCTAAGCCATTTACAGATCTGACTCCCAATAAGAAGCCTCCATAGATACCTGAAAAAAACATAGAATTTTTGCTTAGATGTTTCTGAACCATTACAAAGCTTCTAAAAATGTATCCTATGTAGGTAACACTCACTTTCAGCTCCAAAATCTGGTTTAAATGATTTTTTTTCCTTAAAATTCTTAAATATCTTTACAACGCTGTTGCTCTCTCTGATGGCATATCTGGGAGAAAACAGGCAAAATAACATATAGTAAATTATAATTCTACCAAATGTTAGAAATATCTTCAAATTTTTTTTGAGTAATTATGCAAAAATATAAAATGAATATTTGAAGATTAAGTGACGTATTTATTTCCTAAAATACATTGGTGAATTCCTTATAGTTGGACAAATAACATATGGGCTTCATATTTTATATTACACAAATCACTTGGGCTTACAAACCAGTTTTAAAACTGGAAATGATCCAAATGTCCATCAACAGGTGAATGATTAAACAAATTATGGTATACTCACACAATGGAATATTACTCTACAAATAAAGGAACCAATTACTGATCTGGACAAAAACATGGATGAATCTTGAAAACATTATGCTGAGAAAAAGAAGCCAAATTTAAGAGTACATACCACATGGTTTCATTTATATAAACCTCTAAAGAAGAAAGATGACAAATCTATCTAAACAGTAACAAAAGGCAGATGAGTGCTTGCTTGCGACTGAAGAATAGGTGGCTGAAGAGTGTGGACTGACTGTTAAGGGAAACAAGGGGCTGTCTGGGGGATGATAGAAATATTTCGCCACTTGACTATTTTCACAGTTATTAAATATATACATTTATTTGTCCAAATTCACTGAAACATACATTAGCCCCCCCCCTTTGTCTGTGGAACATATGTTTCAAGACTCTCAGTGGAGGCCTGAAAGCTGAGATAGCACCGAACCCTATATACACTATGTTATTTTCCTATGCAGTAACAGGTGGGTAGCATATATGAGTATACTAGACAAGGGGATGATTCAAATCCCAAGTGGGATGGCAGGAGATTTCATTATGCTACTCAGAATGGCGTGTAATTTAAAACTTATTAATTGTTTATTTCTGGAATATTCCACTTAATATTTTGGGATTGAGAGTGACTGCAGGTAACTAAAACTGCAGAAAAAGTAGCAGCAGATAAAGGGGGACTACTACACACTTAAAACAGTACATTTTGTTCTATATAAATCATACCTCAGTAAAAGTGATTTAAAAAAATAAACCCTGTGACAAATGGTTGACTTGTCAGCCTTGTTCTGTGACACCTTACACAATTGCTTACATGCAGGCGTCTGTCTTGAAAAGAGGGGCTGTGGCTATCATTGGATATTTGAGATTGTGTGAGGAGGTGATGTGGTAAGTGTTTTGCTCAGGACAGGAGAAATGCTGAGCAGGGGCATGGCTGGATAAAGGTGAGAAGACACCATCAAAGCAGAGAGATAAGCTGAGACAAGTGAGTCAGTTCATGAATCACAGGTACTTAAGATGTTAACAAAGAACTGTGCACATGAGAGCACTTAGGAAATTTACAAAAAGATCAAAATAATTCCTTGCCTCTCAGTAAATTTTATTGTTATAAAGTTTTCAAAAATACATTTATTATGCAATGCTGAGGCTCAAGTTACCCCACTGTTGGGGGCAGGAGGCAATTCAAAGTGTGAGGAAAATAAAATTAAGAAAACTGTGATGATGTAATTCAATTGTGCGGTCTGAACACCAAAGCCATAATATTTATTACAAGCACCAAACAGGAATTAAAAAAGAACCGGAGTCAAGGACTACCTGGTAAAACAATCCAGTGTTAACTTGTTTTTCCTGCTTTTAGTAAGATCTTTTTATGAACATTCTAAGTTCAAACAGAAATTCCTTTTGTTGAAAATGGGAGGTGGGTTACTATCACGGAAAGTAAGTTTTAAAAAAGCAATAAACTGCTCAAAAAAGGCATCAAACCACAACACATCCCCCAATTAGCTCACAGAGGGGTAGCAGCACCTTAGGATACCCGGATAAGGAAGGGTCTCCCTAAGGCCTGCCAGAGTATACTTGAGGGCCTACTCGGCCTTACGCCCATTCATAAGCACCAGATCCTGCCATGAGTTCCATCCAGGAAATGAGAGCTGAGTCCCCAGTTAACTGTGATTATTTCAACAGTCTCAGTGAGCCTGTTCAATACCGGACACAGAAAGGGCAAAGACAGCTCATGCTACAAAGTTGTCTCTGACTCTAATCTTCCAACAGACAGCTCTGTTGAGAACTATTTTTGTACACAGAGAAACAAAGCCTCAAGTATCTCCTTTATAGAACAGTATACAACACCCATCTGCAATCAGGGCAAGCTGAATATTGTACAGTCAAAACTTACTCTGAAGAGTCGTGGGCCCATGCAAACTCCTGAGCAGACCCAAAGCTCTTGTTTCTCAATGCCATTGCTGTGTAGATTATATACTCCCCATCACCACACACCACGACAAACCTAGAAATTACAAAAGCCAAGAAGGAAAACAGAGGACCGAAGACATGTTAAGAAACAGTAATTCATCTTTATGGTAAAATAATTCTAATAAATGTCATTTTTAGTCACTACATATTATAATCTTGTATCTTTTAAAATATATATTTCTTTGAATACAGAGCTACACAAATATTCTAGCCAACGAATCCAAAAGCAAATTATAAATATGGCACTATCGTTGAAAATTTTACAGCAATGGCCTTCTGTTCTGGACAAAGGAGACTGGGGACAGGAAGGTGCAAATGGCTGGAGATGCATAACAGGAAGGCTCCAGTTATTTAACTAATATTTGTTGAACACCAAGGTGCTTTTAGTACCACTTTGCTCATAACATTTACACCATAAGAAGGCATTATCTTACTGCAAGACTAACTTCAAATGAATAAAAATACCTTAATCTACTTTTTAATTACTATTAAATTTAATAAACAACATATTTTAACATTCAATTATTGAGTAAAAATAAAATGTTGCACAAATAAAATTTTCCCAATAGACATAACTCTCTTTAAAGTTATCTTTTATAATACTGTAATAGCTGCCAGCAAAGGACTTCCAAAGGCAAAATGTGAAAATTACAGCAAAAGAATATTTTATAATATTAAGGGAAAGATAAACAATATGTTCTTAACCTTCATAAGTTAATTATATTACAAATCATTATGGATACCGTTTACTGAACTAGGTGGCATACCTCATATATATATTTTGTCTTTTTTCATACTCAGGACAGCATTACAAGATACCCAAATCTATTGTAAAATAATTTTTAAAGCTTTACAGGTTTAAACTTATTGAGCTAGAAACTTCTCCCTCATGAGATAGTTGGTGCTTTGTAAATCTTAAGGGAAAAACAGAACTTACAGTTCAAATTACAAATAAGAAGCAGAATTACTAGCAATCCCAAAATGCTGAGTCAGCTTTTCTTAAGAGTAATGAGTCGTAAGTCTTCACGTATTCCAGCAAGTACAGAGCACCTATTATGTCTCAGATGCTCTCACAGAAGGACAACAGAACACAAACCCAACACATGTGAAATAAAAGTAAATACAATACTATTATATTTAACAGTTCAGAAATGTGAGGTACAGAACAAGGCCAGGAGGGCAAACATGCTCCACCTTACACGCCAGTTTAATCGACTAGCATGGCTGCCTGCCTAAAGCTAGTGAAGCCAGCTGGTGGTAAAGCCAATGGGAATGATTAGAAATGTTTGCCACAGGGCAGGAATGGAATATGCTATGGATATGCAAACCCTGCTCACAGAAGCTCTGAGAGAGATTTTGGTGGTAGCTTACCGTCCATTAGGATTGTGTTGAATAGTCTGAGGGTATATTTCACAACTGCCCATATCCTTCACTGCCAGCGGCAATCTTTCCCCATCTTTAATTTCAGCGTCTCCCATTGCTTTTAGGTTGGCCTGTTGGACTTCTGAATGCTTGGCCCAAATTATCTTTCCATTGGCATCCATGGACATGGCAGGTTCCTCCCGACCAAGCTATAACAATGACAAATGGTTCTTAGCAATGAAAAGGAAAACAAAACCACAACAAAATAGATTATTCTTTTTTTCCTTAACAGAGAGCTCTAATTCCCTTCCTCTACTTTAAATCTCCATTGCTTAATTACAGAAGTATCAGTTTAATGAAACTGGTGACTTGGAAGATGACAGTGCTAAAATAAGGAAAATTGCTGTGGTTGTGTTGTCCTACTTAGAGAGACTGTATAAATTACCTTAACAATGATGCTCCCTTCATCATAGCCCAAAGCGACATTGTTGGACCCTCTTAGACTGGCCACACACCATACCCTTTCCATTCCATAGTTCAGTGTGCTCTCAAGCCGGTAGGTGCTTGAATGCCAAATACGCACTGTTCCTAAAAAGAACAATATGAATATTCCCTTTTGATACACGTACCCAACAATAAACTATATCGGGTGAATGAGCCACATGGAAGTCTTTTTATTCAATTAAAAAACATTTCCTGGAGGCTTTGTGACCAAGTTTTTGGTCTAAGGTCTTTAAATGACTTTATAAAACAACATAAACATCGAAATGTATAAGAAATTAAAACTAAGAAATGTGATTTTAACTGTGAAATAATAACAGAATTTCCTTGGTAAAGTGCTTCCTATGTGCCAGATGCTTTCTACACCTGATTTCTTTTTATCCTCTCACTGTAATGTTATAAAGTGACTATGTCTATTTCCTTCCAGTCCTCCTAAACCACACATTCATGAAGTGGCCAGGTTTGACTCCAAAACACATGCTTTTTCATTGTTTTCCTAGGACATCTGTCCTCCTATCTAAAGATGGCATGAAAACATATTAGAGTAATAATGATGAGGATGAAGATGAATGCCCATCTACTCTCCTAGTGCTTTAGTTTCAGATTATCAAAATGCTTCAATTACAATGTAGAGACACTACCTGGTTTAAATATTTTCTGAGTAATTACTAGCACAGGAATAAACATATACCTCTAACTTACCATCTTCTGAACCTGTGATGATAATTGGCAACTCAGGATGAAAACTAGCACAAGACACATTTTGGGCATGTCCTTCCAGTGTCTGCACACATGTTTTATTCTGTAATAAAGAAAAAGGAAACATTTTTTATTAGTGAAAAACCAGTAACCAACCTATGCTTAATTTTTTCAATGCATTATCAATGACAGTAGTTATGACAATTTAAGTAGTATCTAATACAGAAATTTTTTGAGATAGAATAATCTTGCTATATATGTGAATATTTTCTCTATTTCATAAAATAGATAAATATAAATGTAACCATCACATTTAAAGAAAAAAAAAACACCAACCAAGTTTTCATCTGAATATTACTGCCCCAAATTCTTAAGACAATAAATTTTTCCCTTAATACTTGCACCTACCATCTATGGAATAAGTAGATAGTGCTGTTTAAGCTTTTAATATTTTTATTTTGTATTTAAGTACAAATTTGAAAAAGGTTTCTAGGTAAAACTGGTTTTCTAGGCTTCATTAACTGCTTAAAAAATCTTTTTATATGAGAAACAAAAATATAGACATTTAAGAAAATCTTGGAGATAGCATGGTATCAAGAGTTGTATGCAGCATAATGGCTGCACCATGGCTATATCACCACATAATTTATTGATCTAGTTTTCAAATCTAAATATGCCAATGAGGATACTGGAGGATTATAACGTAACATTAAAATGTTAAAATTCTAATTTATATTATTACATGACAAATAAACATGGTGGCATTTTATTTGTAAAATCTTGACATACAATGTGCTCATTTTTATGGATGATTCTAGAAGCACAGGTTAGGTACAAATCCTTAACACCTTAAATTATTATACTACAAGCGGAGATCAACAACCCAAGTTTTAACTGCCCTGTGACAAATAGTAAGAAACATGTCTAACATACGGCATGTAAGGTTATAAAAAACCTGTACCTGATAATCCCATATTTTAACGAGACGGTCATCTGCACCTGAAATGAGGTATGGTTTGTCACCACCACTGTAGTAATCGATGCAATTCACACCTTTCTCGTGTCCTTCCAGAGTGAAGTTTGGTGAAGAAGAGCCCAGCTGCCACACCTTCAGAGAACAATAGCCCCAGTTATTATAGGGCCTTGCTTTACAGAAGGCAGATCCCCCCTTCTGACATATTATATAATGCCAAAGTCCAGGAGAGAAGAGCTAAACAATATTTGTTTTTTTCCACCTAATTGTTTTTGTTCTTTCTCAATTTCCAGGGGCAGAATCACTATGCTGTTCTCCAAAAATGCCAATTGTCAGGCTTTATCACTAGAGATTATGATCTAGTTTATCGATAGTGCAGCCCAGGAACCTAGATGTATAAGACATTAAGAAACACTACATTAAGGGTAAGATGATTTTATGAGAGATTTAATACAAAGCTAATGGAAGTAGATGTAGTAAGATGTAGTAAAAGAAAATTACTCTTTAATTTAAAGTATAGAAAAGCAGTCAAAAGTTCCCACAGGCTCAGCACCTGTAGCTCAGTAGCAAAGGGCACCAGCCATATACACAGGAGCTAGTGGGTTCAAACCCAGCCCAGGCCTGCCAAACAACGACAACTACAACCAAAATAAAAAAAAAAAAAAATTAGTGAGGCATTGTGGCAGGCACTTGTAGTCCCAGCTACTTGGGAGGCTGAGGCAAGAGAACTACTTAAACCCAAGAGTTTGAGGTTGCTGTGAGCTGTGACACCACACCACTCTACCGAGGGCAACAAAGTAAGACTCTCAAAAAAAAAAGTTCCCACAGCACAGAACTGATATTTATCTTTTTTACTGATAAATTTATCTTTTTTACTTTTTGCCCCCCACTCGCCCTGTGGGAAGTACAAACATATGTAAACAAATGTTTACCACTTACCGTATACAATAAACTTTACTGGAGTCAAAAATAAAGTAATTCTTATTTTCAAGATAAACCTAATTTAGTGAAGAAAGTTTAAAACTAATTTCAAAGTTTCCAACTTTTGTCAAAAGCAATGACAATTCTATGAAAAGGAAAAAAAATAAGTCAAAACTCTAAGATATTCAGACAGGTAACATTTTATATAAGCTAAAAGAAAATGAAAATGTTATACAGATGTAAATAAACACGTTATCAAAAGTTAGTTTGATTTTAAATCTATGCATATAGAGATATTTTAGACATTATGAAGGGAAAAGGAGTATGCATGCACTTCCTGCAACACATACTAAGCATCTCGGACAGGCAAGGGTACTGTGCTATTTGCTACTGAGTGTCTGGAGAAGAGGGTGACACACAGTTCCTGCCCCAAACATTTAACATTTCAGAGGGTAAAGATTTCCAAAAACACATTAATTAGGACTCAGTGTGAGAAAGGCTGTAACAAAGGCAAAAAGCAATGGAAGGAATAGGATGAGTACTACGTACAACTGGCTCGGTCTAGAGGTGAAGCAGATGTCTGATAAGAGCTTTTCAGGGCAAATATTTGTGCTAAGCTTTGAAAGCTGAGTAGTTAGCCAAAGGAAAATAAAAATAATTGGAGGAACAGTTAAATAAGGCAAGGTTCTGTGAATATTCATGGCATCTCTACAGGATAGTGAGCAGACCAGGATCTCATAATATTAGTCCAGGCTAGTCTTGGAAATCCTTGTGTTCCATACTAAAGCATTTGGACTTTATTCTTACATCATGAACTGACAAGATGAAATCTATGTTTTAGAAAGACAGTGACAGCACTATAGAAAACTGTAGTAAGAGAGAATGGAGGCAGGTGGAATTTAAATATAAAATATACCAATACTGAGTGGAGGTCAATAATGAATACACTAAAAAGAGAGGAAAGTCGTGACCTAAAAAAGATACTGGCATTTGTCTTATTCTGGGTTCCTGCAGATCTAAAAAATGTTATGTTGCTTCCACACAGAAAAACACTCTTTATGAAGAGCACTGGGTCGTCATAATATTTTTCTAAATAAAACATACTCTTGTGGATTCAAATGAGAAGCCCCATTTTGGCTTCAAAATAAGTTTTTGAGAAAAAATCTCAAAATAAGTTTTAAGAAAAACTTAAAACAATGATATTTTACTAATGATAACTGACACAGGAAGTAGATACTCTACCTTGATGGTCCTGTCCAAGGATGCACTGGCAAACTGATTATTATCTTTGGGGTTGATCACAATCTGCATAACATAATGGGTGTGTCCTTCAAACACTTGTGAGCAAGACCATTTTTTATCCCAGTCCCAGAGCTTAATGAGCATATCATCTAGGACAAAACAAGTCTCAAGTTAGTTGTAATTTCTATTTATTTTTCATTTCAGAACTAGGACACAGAGTCTAGGTGCCTTCTAAGGCAGCAAACCTAACACAAATCTTAATACTCCATGTTTTGCAGAAATACAATCAAAACTGAACAGATTTTTCAAAATCTTTCTCCTATCAATAAACTTAACTCTCTATAGAAAAGCAGAGATAAAATAAATAAAATACACTGCTAAGACAAAATAAAAATTTTTTGAAAAATTTAAGAAAAATTCAGTAGTTAAAGAATAACAAAAGGGTAATATAAGTCTGATTAGAATCTGACTGAACAATGATAGCAATGATTAGAGAACAAATATTTGTTCTTATAATACTAAAAAAAGTTTTAAATTAACATCTCAATTTTTAATTTAAATAGGTTTCAAAGAGTTATAACCAATTCAGTGCTACTTGTTTTACCTGTCCTCTGAAAGGTCACTTGTTTATACATAATACTAAGGAGCAAACTAGTTTAAATATAAAGATAAAACTGACTAGGGTCTATAGCAATCTGCCCAAAAGTCATTCATCAGGACTTAAATGAGTTTTCTGTTCAGCAGATGTTTAAACATCTCAAGTCTTTCCTGAACATGAATCAGAGCAACTGTTACACAAATCCTGAGTATAGGTGATATTTTATTAGTAAGCAAGCAGCATCAGTAGCACAGTAATGAATCTAAACAGTTTAAAGAATGCTTGGAATTAGAACTCTAACTGTAACAGCAGTTAGAGAATACTATGTCTCACTGAATGAAAATGAGATGCAGATGACCAAAGGAGGTCATCTCTTACCACTGCTGGTTAGAATGAAAGGCTGGGTTGGATGAACAGCAATACAGCGAATGTAGTCTGAGTGGGCTTCAAACATATGGACTCTCTCCAGAGTATTGTAATTGAATACTCTAATCTGCATGTCATCCTAGAATGGAAATTTTAAAACCATGATTACTATTATGAAGTAAAGTGTATTCAAAACTGCATCACAGGCTCAAATTTTGAAGTCCATCCTTCAAAATTCTGTACTAATTAACAAATCAGGAATGAAAATTCTGCAACTAACGTACATAATCACTGACCAATTCAGAAAATGGGATTAGAAAATGTATCTACTTACCGCTCCTGTCACAACCCAGTTCTTTCTTGCAACAAACTTTGCAGCTCGAACAGGAAGATCACACACTTCAAATGTCTTCACCAGTGTCTTTAAATTTTAACAAGAATATACACAATGAGTTAAGAGAAAATAACTGAAAAATCTGCTATATTTAACACATTCAATTATTTAAATCACTTCTAATTTTGAAATATTCTCAGGCTAAAATATGAAAGTTCAACATTAAAATGAGAAAAAAAACCAATCATCTTCTTTAGTTGAGTCAAAATTAAATCACCTTTAGAAGACAGATTTCAGATTATACATAGAACCAGCACACTACTGTACCCCATGACTGCATTAATGTACACAGCTATGATTTAGTGTAAAAAAAAAAGACAGGAGAAAGCAAATGTCCACAAGATGTCATTCCAGATCCTCTGTGCTCTGGCCCTTTCTTCCCTCTCTAGTCTCACCTCTAGCTACTCCCAGCCTCACCTGTTTCTGTTCCCTCTGCCTGGAAAATCCACAATCCCCTTTCATAATGTATAATAGCACCTCATCATTATGTGTTTATCAATCTTTCCTGCTATGCTCTCTGAGGGCAAGAATCTTGTTTACCACAGTATACACAGACTCTAGAACAGTGACTGGCATATAAAGTAGTACATAGTAAGCATATGTTGAGTGAACTGACTCTTAGTTTCTTCTTTTTAAGACAAAAAACCCACGTAATAAATGGTTCAGAAACACGGTACAATTAATTCTTTTGCACATTTTAGCAATATGATTCCATACAAATGCTGTTTCCTTTTAGTAAAATGTGGAAATACAGTGATTTATATGTTCCTTCAAGTTGCTCAGAGTGGGATTATTTACATAGGATAAAGGCAGAAAACCAGGAAACTCTCCTAGAAAGAGAAGAGATAAATGCACAATGCCTGTTCTCTAAATTCTGAAACTCAAACTATCATTTTTCAATCTCTTTTTATTATTACTAGGGAGTAATAATGAAATAACTAAGTACAATCTTATGATTAACATATCCAGAACAATTTCTCCCATAAACTATCCTGATAAATGTCAGTTCTTCCATATTTAAAATACTTTGTAACAATTTATTTGAGAAAGCAGTTTGCATATAACTATTGGATTCCGTGACGGTATTAGTATTTCTTCTCTTTCACTATGAACACAGTCTAACACAGTATTTTTTCTAATGAAGTCCTTAAAAATTCCTACCTGTGTTTCATGATTCCAAACACACACACTGCCATTGTAAAGACTTGCCAACATCCATGGCTCCGTAGGATGCAAATCCACACTCTTAACTCGATCTGATCTAGCAGTTAGCTTTCTTTTAATATCAAGTCGCAGAGGCTAAAACATAGAAAAAAAATTAAATTGCTAAACCAAATAAAACATGCTTGAGATCTTAACTAAAAACAGTACATTAACAGGCCTACAAAACAATTCAGTTTTTACTTTCCTAAATGACAGAGATAGTTTCAAGTCTAACACATCTACTTCTTCACTCATACGTCAAAAAATGAGAATATTTAAAATTTTTAAAGTTACAGTAGCAGTTTAAAAACTTTTTGATCTAAGAACTCCTTTACATTCTTTAAAATTTTTGAGGACCCCAAAGAGGTTTTGTTTATGTGGGTTTTATCTATTGATATTTTATCATGTCAAAAATTAAAACTGAGACAACTTTAAAAATTTATGTTATGAATTAATTTTCAAGTAACAAAAACAAACCCATTACTTGCTAACTAAAATTATATATTTTTATGAAAACAGTTTTTAAAAGAAATTTAGTAAGATGAATGGCAACATTTTACATTTCTATATAACTCTTTAATAGAAGACATTAGTTTCTTATATCTGCTTCTGCCTTCAACACATTGGGGGTATGTTGTTTTTATTGATATCTAACAAAAAATACCTGGCCTCACAGATTAGTTAAAAAGAGAAGAATATTTTAGTAATTTTTCAAACAATAAGATATTCTTCTCTGAAACTCAAGAAGTAGTAGTCTCCTAAAGGCTACCTGCAATGTTGAATCTGAAACCATATCAATAAACTATTTATACTTAGTTAGATTAAAATCGACTGAAATTCTGTACTTTGAATGGATCTTTCACTCATGCATGATTTGGTAACATCAAGCATTTGTCATTTGGAATATGCTGGTTCACTGAGTTATGCAGATCTTCCAAATGTTTATGCCTCATTATCATTATTTAAAAAAAAATACCACATTGATTAATAAATGTATCACTACCTATATCAACTAATAAGCCATTAAGCACTGGATATCTATAAAGTTAAGTGATAGTTTTCTAAAATTCTAATTTTCACTTGAAATCTCAAATTTTATAATTGGTAACAAATACTGACAGAGACCAACTAACTTCAGTTTTTAAAAAATGTCTATAAAATATCCACCAAATAATCAAGTGTAACCAGAGTCTCACTGTTTCAAGTAAAGCTCACAACTTAACCATAATTGTGCTTTTCCTTGGGATAACCACCATAGAACTGCTTTATGAATACACCTCACTCATTACACAGAATACTTAAAAGATAAATATTCAAGTGTGATATATAATAAAACTAATAATTTTGATTGTTTCATCAATGGCACTCTTAAATGAAACTGGGTTTTTTGTTTTGTTTTGTTTTTTAGAGACAGGGTCTCCCTATGTTGCCCAGACTGGTCTGAAACTCCTGGTCTCAAGCAATCCTCCCACCTTGGCTTCCCTAAGTGCTGAGATTATAGGTATGAGCTTCTGTACGTGGCTTTTAAAAGAACTGCATGGCAATGAAGAATATACTGTCAGAACAATTTGGTGCCACTGCACCAGCACTTTTACCTTTTATTACTTGTCTTACTATTAGGAACACAGTTTTATCCTGTGGCACTCTGGAAAGAGTATCAGAGACTCACATCACAGACCACACTTTGAGAACCTCTGGTTTATATAATATCTGCCAAATAAATTTACAATATCTATTAAATCACAATTTTGTCCCCATGTCATCAGTGTCTTATCAAGAGATTTTCTGAAGAATTGTTATTCATGAAGTCCTCATATCCCTAAATCATTAAGTTTCTTCAGAGAAAAGTAGTATATCTATTTGGGCAAAAATATTAGTATATGCTCAGTAATGTGATGTGTGATCAATAATAATGTGTGAAGACCTTTGGAGTCAAATGGGAATGTCTGAAATACCTCACTAGATTTACATTACAGAAACCTAACATAAGTTGGAACAATTTAAAACAATACCAAAATATTCTCTCAAGTCAGAATATACTAATAGTTTAAAACAGCCTTTTTAAAGCCAGGTTCTCCAACTAAACCAAAGAACAAAAAATTACTGCAGTAAGTACCTTTTCCATTCTCCCAAAGATGCTACTCTAGAAGAAAGGTTAATTCATTAAATAAAATAATGCCTTAGGGCAGTAGGTTTAATTCTCTCTTGGAAGCAGGTTGAAAAAAATAGATTTAAAATATATTTCCCATTCAACCAGTCTTAAAAGCTTCAACCTAAAAGCTTATTTGGCAAGCTGAATTACAGTCAAATCTTTATGTGTGATTTTCTATGACGATCATGATTGGGGCAGAAACTTTTAAGATTACTTTTGAACATAAAATGAAGATCTAGCAGAGATAATTTCCTAACACAAACACCTTACAAGGCGTCTACTCATCTCCTTTTGGATCTCTATCAAATTTGGGTCAATGACTACTTCAGCCCTTGTTCTTCTATTCATTCTTCCTTCACTTTCAGCAATAACCTTTACCTCTTACTTTACTTCAAGAGATTAGAGTTCTCCAGCTCTTCTTGTCATTTCCTCAAAAATGTTTCTTTCCACTGTTATCTCTCTGTCTTCAATTTTCTACTTTCAAACCATCTTCTTTGCATTCCTTGCTAATTCAGGAAGTGAGACCTTTTAATTCTTTACTTCATCAATTTCTGAATTTTGCCTCATCAATTACTACTACAAATTTTAACGTTTTCTCTTCAGAGTCAACAGACATGAAATGTCCATTATGTGCCAGGAGCTACAGTGGTGTTTTCACATAAGCTGGCTCATCTCATACTTTGGGACACTTAGAAGTTGTGTACCTTTTACCCTTAAAACATGTTTAAATTTTTGAGTAAAAGTGATGCTCCAGAAGATGGGCCAGGGAAGTGTGAGCAACACTAGTACCGCTACATACTTCCAAAGCATAAATCTAGTTTAAAAGACACACACAAGAGCTCTTGTAATAGTATTTCTCCTAGCGTTTAAGTGACTACTTTGAATTGTATTAGCACTTTGGGACAAGGATGATTAAAATTTTCCTACTATAGTCTCAATTCTAAACATTTCCCTATATCTTCTGAAAGCTTAGATGCATTAGGACTCAACCTAAATGCCACTGCCGTCATTAAGACCTTACTGATTATCTTAGCCTGAAATATTCTTTCCTAGGGAATCCTATACGATTTCATTTTAACCATTAAGGATATACTTATGCACATATCTTGTCTTGCTTTCTAGAGTAGATGTTTTTAAAGGCATTACTTATACATGTCTTCATTTCCACAGCACCTTATATGCTTGGGTATGAAGATTTAAGGTCAAATAACATAGGACTAGAAAGTCAGGATGAATTCAAATTTCAGTTCTGCCACTCATTTCAAATATGCAAAAGTGGGCAAGTTTACTTAACCTGTTTCAGGTTAGACTTGTATGAAACAGGGACAATACTATCATTATATAGTGTTACAAGAACTAAATTCAGAGTTAAGCAGTTAGAGCACTGCCTGGCCTGTAGTAACTGCACTATAAACATTATTTATAAGTCTATGAATAATAGACTCCCTGCTGTTGTGAGAATTAGGTGGCAAATGTTCAGCCAAGTGTGTGGCTCATAGTAAATATTCTATTATAAATGAGCAAATTCACATTTTGTATTCCATGTAAAATATTTAAAATATATTAAACATAATGAGGGCAATATTTCATTATTAAGATACACTTTTAAATGTAAAGACTACAAAAGAAACCTCAATTAGGCAGGTCCAAGGCCTTTTCCAAAAATGTTCACTGGTGCAAGCACAGCAGATCCAAATCAAAGGAGGTGGTTAGTAACATGAAATGGTATAATTGAGAGACTTGAGGCCTTGTTCAGGTACTGTTAGCCTGAGGTTCCAAGAAAGTCTCTGGATGAGGAAGGGGTGGGGTGTCTGTAAGTGAATACACTAAATTTTATGCGAAAATGTGTTTCCTTATGGCATTTTTCTGGGCATGTTCATAACTTTCATCACTTTCCCCAAGGGATCAACCTGTTTCTAACTTTGCCACAATTAGCTTCATACAAACTTGTGCAGATGAGAGACTTGGATTTATTAACCCCTAAGATCTTCAAGCTCCAAAATCCTGGATTCTGTGTTTCAGAACAAGTAAAACTTTAAAAGGCAGGAAAATGTTTAAATATAAAATACTGGAAAAGATATTCTCACACCATCCTAATTTTCCTTAGAACACTCTTATGTAAAGTGTTTTAGGGCATTTTTGAGAGTGAGGGTGATAATAAAAATGTGCTGTCGTGATTTCTATTTTCGACATTGTATTTACGAATGCAGAAAAGCACTCCAGCCAGTATCATAAACAGCTCCTCGACTCTTCTTTTCTCCTTAGAAACCTGAGAGCTAAGATTCCAAAGTATTTGAAATTCCATTTCTGATTCCATATACATTTTCTTCCTTGGCTTCTCTGCATAAGTTCGTAGTCAGCACACACTATTCCAGGAACAGACCCCAACGGGGATGCATGATTAGTTCTCACTGTTTTAAGAGTAAAATGAAGTAATTTTGCCAAAGCCTCCTACAGAATTCAATGTTTCGGCCTCTGTATTTCCCTACTACCAACTCCGTTGCAGACCGCCGGAGCTCCGGTAAGCTCCAGGGCAGTCAGGACCCCTCACTCGCAGGCACCGCGTCCCCACACCATCCCGGCCTCCTGGGGCCCACCGCCCCCTCCCGCCCACAGCTCCAACTGGACCAGGACTCCGCAAGGCCAGAGGCAGCGGCCGTAGCAGGAGCCCAGACCACTGCTAACCACAGCCCTCAGTCCAGGGGCCCCAGGAATCACCCGCAGCCGACAGGGCCTCCCTCCTTCCTGAGGGTCTGGACCTACCATGGCTGCGTTGGTCCGAGCCCGAGCGCTCCCACTTGCTGCCGGAGACACAGGCCCCAAGCCCCACCGACCCCACGGACCGGCTGACTGACGTGGAACTTCCGGGAAGCTAGCCTCGCGATAATCGGAGGCCAAGGGCCCTTGCGCCTGCGCAAATCCCGCGCGGAGCTGGCGTTTCCAAGCCCTGCCCCGGTTTCCTAGGCAACCTGACTTTCCGTTCCTCTGGGAGCCAACCTGGTGCTGCAGGGGAGGCGAGGTGTGGCCTAGACCTTGGAGGGCTGTGCCCTGGGGCTGCGGATCTTGGACCTGGACTGAAAACCCAAGAGGTTAAAAAAGACCAGGAAAACAAAACTCCTAGTGCCCTCTGGACGCTAGCAGCAGGGGATAACTGGTAGAAGCGCTGTCGGGCCTCGGGCTCGGAGAGGAGGGTAGGGGAAAAGAGAGAAGGCGAAACCTGGCGAGCGTGCTCCGTGGTCCGAGTACGAGGCCCGGGGCGGTCTCCGCGGGCGCTGGTCGGGGCACTGATTGGGGCTGAGAAGATAGGGGCTGACTTGGGCCGAGCTTCAGGCCTTTGAGGTCAGAGGGGGGCCTAAGAGCTTTGCTGGAGACAGAACTATGGTTGCCTTTTATTAGCCATTGGCTGTGTTATTCTCAAGTATTTATACTTTCTTCCCAGATTTTCACATCATACCTGAATTATCTCAATTATCTCCATTTTACTGATGAGATAATGGAGGCACAAAGAAGTATCCTGGCCAAGACTGCATAGTAATTGGTAGTGTGAGGATTTGAACCCAGACTAATTCGTCCTCAAAGTCCTGTGCTTGTTTCTACTACAGCCAACTATCTATCTCTTCATTAAAGTAGTTGAAGTCTACAATAAAGGCCTGTGCTGTAGGCGTTGCAAAATTGCAAGAGCATTTGCCTACCACATTTGACATCCCCTCTATTCCTGACTTTTTTTTTTTTTAAGAAAACATTGTGGACCAAACTAAACTTGTTATCTGGCTACATAGGAATGTGTTATCTCTGACTTAATAGAAGCCTTGGCGTCTCTTCAGGCCTCCAGATTTTAAGAAATACATGTATGTTCAGAGAGACATGGATTCTGCATTAAGTTATTTGACCTAATTTTCGTAGGACCCTCGCACTAACGGGACCTCTTATTGCTTTGAGTTTTCCTCATCTTAAAAAAAAAAAGGCTGTATGATTTCTAGGGTCCTTCCATTTATGTTATTCTATGTTTCTGTGACTTTCAGTAGTAGGAAGGAGAGTAGGTCTGGAACTGGATTTTATTGCTAGCAATGTGATCTTATGATATGTAAATTGAGCCTAATAATTGCAAACTTGGTCACTCAGTGGAGTGATTGAGGCTCATAAGAGTTAGTTGAAAAATACACAGATGTGACCTGTATTCAGTTTGTTCGAACTGTGGAACATTCACTATTTCTGATTCCAGGATACTCTTGCAGGACAGAATATCTTTGGATTTGATACAGTACCAAGTAGTACAACATAAAATCTTTTCTCAATGGGCTTATTGGGAATACTTAATCTCTGTATACCACTAGGCATCCAAGGATTTACCTGACTGGTATTGATACGGGGTGAGCCCACAAGTGTCGTGCTTAGTTTGTGTCTTTTCACATTTTTCTATTGCAATTAAAATTAAGTCCTGCAATTGTGAACTATAAATTCATTTTCTTTTAACTATTACATACTGAATTTGTACTATGTACAAAAGCACTATACTAGGTGCTGCCTTAAGATAATGCCCATAAAAATTTGGTCTTGGATTTTGTTTGAAAGAAATTTTAAAGAAATAAAATTCTCAGGTATGAAGCCAGACTGATTTGTCCTCAAATTCCTGTGTTCATTCTACTACATCTACTGCATAGACTAACATTAAACATATGTGTTATATCTCTGTGTGTTAGACTGAGAGTTTAAAATCTTTTGTTTAGAGGAGACAGGGAGGTTAGGAAAACTAGCTCTGGGGAAGAAAAGAAATATGGGCAAGCTTAGCAAATTAGTAAAGGGTTTCCCAAGAGGTTGATTGCAATTGATCAACAGATCTTAAAGTCTTAACCTGGTCAATTTCAGCTACTGGGAGAATTCCAAGTGGAAATTCAGCCAGCAGTACCTCTATTAATATCCTGTGTACACACTTTTCCTTTCCATCCTATCCCCACCCCTTCATGAGAAACTGTGGAAAGTAATTCCTTGAGAAAGTTTCTAGGTTTTTTGTTTGTGTCTTTTAATATGCAAACATCACTCAGCAAAGTGGTAAATAGTAGCATGAATAAGAAGAACCTAGTTTCTCCCTTCAAATGGGTTACAATCTAAGCAGGAAAGGTTTGAAATGCATAATATACATTATTTGTAAATTATTTGCATATATACAGGCAAGGTTAGTAATGCATATATATTATGTGTATATTATATATACATATATATGCAGGAAAGGTTAGTAATGCACAAATAATTGAATCTCAGCCAGACTATGACTACCTTAAAAAATAAGTACCAATAAAATACTTTGAAGGTGAAATATCCTGGAGAAGTAAGTTTCATAAAGGAGGTAGAATCTGAGGTGAGCTTTTTAGGTAAAGAGTATATGGTGTGTTTGAGGACCAGAAAAAGTCCAGTTTGCTTAGAGAATTCTATTAATTTAGCAAGGAAAAGGTTGAAGAAGAGGTTGAGGCTAGGACCTGAAGATTTTTAAATAGGGAGAAATTGGGTTTTGATTCAGTAAGCAATTGGGAGCCATTGGGCTAGAAAAGAAATCTGTTCATATCTGCCTTCTAGAAGATTTACCTTTTGTTGATGAATATGGCATGTTGGAAGAAATGAATTGGGACAGAAAGACTATACAAGTTTGGGGGAGGTGGGTGTAGAAATAACAGTAATAATTAAGAACTTGAGTGCCTCCTCTGTAACCCACCGTTGGAATATATACTTTGTGTACTGTCTTTCATAAAGTAATACTAGAAGATAGGCATTATTTTCTTCAATTTGCAAATGAGAAGCTGAGGCCTGAATTGGTTAAGTAATAATATACTTCATGCCAGATTGCTCAAGAATGTGTGATAAGAGGGTGATTGGTGGGACCACACCTATGGTTCGTCTTACAGGGGTACATGTGAATCTTTCTAAATGTAGAATATAAATGTCTTAAGAAAATGGGCTCTGTGCCTGTGGCTCAAGTGGCTAAGGTGCCAGCCACATACACCTAAGGTGGCAGGTTCGAATCCAGCCCGGGCCCACCAAACAACAATGACGGCTGCAACCAAAAAAATAGCCAGGAGTTGTGGTGGGCGCCTGTGGTCCCAGCTACTTGGGAGGCTGAGGCAGGACTCGCTTGAGCCCAGGAGTTGGAGGTTGCTGTGAGCTGGGATGCTACAGCACTCTACCCAGGGGGATAGCTTGAGGCTCTGTCTCAAAAAAAAAAAAAAATGACATGAAGGCTATGTTAACCAGTTTGATGAAAATATTTCAGATTGTATATGAAAACACCACACTGTACCCCATGATTGCATTAATATACACAGCTATGACTTAATTAAAAAAAATTAAAAAAAGAATGTATGATAAACCTGAGGTATAAACCTAAGTCATGACTAATGATACCAGTGCCCTTTTGCTAGACTGAAGTTTCTTCTTCTTCCCAGAGGGGCAAGAATTGACTGGATACACATATGACTTGGGCTTATTGAATTGAGGGAGTGAGAGGGATCCTATTGCTGATGTTTTGAATCTAATGATCCCAGAAGAATATCTTTAATCAGAAAAAGATGTGGCATCAGTGGAGGACAATGGAACCAGGAAGGCAACAGAGAAAGAAACTTAGAAAAAAATGGTATTGTCACAGATGGAAAAGGAAAGGAAAGGGTAACAGTGACTAGCACTCATAGAGGCTTTAGAGAATTTAGAGAGGTGTAGTGTTTGTGAAGACTATTGCCCATGAATGAAATGAATTGCTTTCAAAGAAGCATTTTCAGTTGAGTAATGTTAGAGGAAGCAAGTTGTCAAAGGTTTAAGAAATGATTGGATGATGAAGAAATGGAGGTTGTGAGTATCAATTATTTTAGCAAGAGATTTGTGATGAAAAGGCAAATGTTGATGTGACATATCTCATTGAAAGTGGATTGACTGTTCCTGCACTTAGGGTGTGGCTGACGTTACTTTATGAGAACACTCCAAATGGATGTAGGCATCTAAACGCACTTTTGCATTGTGAGTGGGAACTATCCAGGCAATAGATTAGCATGCCTAGGCTAGAGAAGAAGGGGAAAGATTGAGAAATGGTACGAGAAAGGTAGATGAAGCTCAGATCTGGAAGATTTGCAATTGCCAGTTAAACAGTCTGAACACTATTCTGAAGGCTTTAGGGAACCATTGAAGAATGTTAAGTAGGGTAATCTTCATGTTCCATTACTGATTCATCATTGCAGGTCAGTTACTTTCCCTATTAAATGAAATGTTAAGATTATCAGCTGGATGTCTGCATAAAGTGAATGAAAGTGAAAAATTTGACCACATAGTCACATAGCAGCCATCAGCGGACTAAATCGAGTTGGAGAACCACTGAGCTGTCCCCACAAAAGTCAGTTTGTGGTTGCTGAGCACTTAGAGGCAAAGGTTTGACTGATTACAAAAGCATTGATCGGCCTCAGTGTACTGTATACTTCATAAGATCACCTTCTAAGAATTTAAAATTTGTTAAAACAAATTTACTCCACATGAGTTTGCTGTGGGATTCAGGATGGAGAGGATATTCATTTTTGTTTACCTAGAAGTGTAAAAATTCATATTGTTAGACACGTTTTTGACTTGTATGTCATTTTACCTTTAAAAATTACATTAATTTCATGGGTTTTTAAAGTTTTTAAGGAGTCAGTTTAAAATTAGCTTTGGAATTTAGAAGGTGTCTCACAGATGGGGATTGCTGCACATTGTGAATACAGCAGTAGGGTTGGGGAGTTTGTCAATTTAATGACCTCATAGTGTGCTATCTGCCTCACTCATTCTGTGGCCTGCTTTTCAAAAATGACTTACTGACCTTGTGGAAAGTCATGAGCAGCAGGCTCTGGGCATTTCTCTCTCATAGGTTGTCTTTCAAAATGACCTCTTTGAGTCTTAGCTGCATTACCTACAAAATAATGTTGGGCATCATGCCCCAAAGCCTGTCTGAGCTTAGTTTCATTACCTGCAAAATAATGTTGGACATCGTGAGCTCCAAACTCCCTTCCTATTCCAAACATTTTTCAGTGGACTTTTGAGTCTGTGATCCATCTTCTTCTCAAATGAAGTGGATGAGGGGGGAGCAGCTACCCGATGTTTTGTGGACATTTGTCTTCACTTTTTGTACCACTACGGCAGCCTTCCTCACAATTTCACAGCATGCATTGCTCTTTTTCTCTGGAAGACACCTTCCATCAGCAGATTCTTGATATTTCATTATGCTTGGAACAATGCTCTAAAAAACTAAGTGTCCTGGGTCTCAACCAACGTGCAACCTTCTTTCCTGGGAAAAGATTTTACAAAATTTTACATAAGCAAAGTGGATAGGTTTAGAGTAATGATGTTTCCTTAAGAATTATATCCTTTCAGTGACAGTGCTGCATATAAATAAACAAGTAATAATGACAAATAGCCAGGATATCTGGCATACAGCAGTTACCTTTAAATTAATTGAAAACAATTTAATGTAAAAGTGAAATATCTGGAGTGACAAGACGCTACACAGTACAATTTCCATCAAATTGCTTTATTCCACTTCCTTCTAAAGAATTTGTCAGCTCGGGTGATCTAAGGGCATTACTGAATTTGAATTCAAATGTAGTTCAAGCTCCAAGGTTTAAAAATGAAATTCTTGGGCTCTAAACTCGCGGTTTGTGTTTTGTATCTGAAGGTGACAGTCCAGATCGCCTTGAGCTTCACTGCTAGAGAACTTTTCATTTGATGTCATAGCAACTTCACATAGTGCTTGATACATTCACTAAAGTCCAAATAAAGCTATTGTCCTTAGGAAGAATAAATTGTTTCTTTTACTAAATATGGCCTTACTTTGGTACATCTGACATTAACCATGAATATAGATGTAACTTTATCCTGAAATGGTTTATATATAAAGTGAGTATTACATACAGATAGACAGACAGACATAAGTAAAGTCAATATTTGGGGGAGGTAGAAGGAGGTTGAGGGTAATTTTCTTTGTATTTTCTAATTTTTCATTTATAAATAGGTACTGTTTTAAGTTATTTTAAGCAAATATAATATGCTTAAAATTGGTCCTATGTGCCAGAGGACCTTGCCATTTTGAAGTAAGCCTATTTTGAATCTGACTATAGTAAAGAAATATCTCTTACTTCTGCATAAATCTGGATTTTCGTTTTATGAAGCCCACTTATGGTACAACAGAATGATATAGTCATTCTGAATAGTCTCTCAAAGGAGAATATGAAATCCCTGTTCCAGTGTTTCAGGGGAACTGAGAATGAGGTTTTGACAACTGAACTTTATGTTTAGGGTATTCCTGGTGAAACTAGACAAAGCAGCAGTTTTGTTAGAAGGGTTATAGTTGAAAGGGGAAAGGTGAGCAGAAGGAATAGAGTGGACAAGAGCTATAGACAGGGCTCACATTCAGCTAGTATGTTACTAGTATTGTCAATGCATCTATTAAAATGTGGAAATCCTTACCTGTTGTTAAATAGCCTCTACCTTGAATGTCTCCACCACCTTAGCTGATCCCTTGGGTTTCCCACAATGCAGCCACTAAAGGGGTTAACAGCTTACACCAAAGGGGCTCCCAGATTCCATGCAATGGCCATGCAACGGCCAGGTCAGCATCTGGACTGATACTGGGAATTATTTCTGATTGATGAGTGTTGGCACACTGTTAAATATTTTGAGCGTAAACTTTGCTTATAAAGTGGGAACAAGGAACTAGGCCTTGATGTAGCAAGAGATGAGTCAATGAGAGAATAGGCTGTATTCACAGAAAGGCAACTTTTTTTTTTGTTGTTGGGGATTCATTGAGGTACAAAGAACCAGGATACATTGATTGCGTTTGTTGGATAAAGACCCTCTTATAATTGTGTCCCACCCCCTCTTATAATTGTGCCACACCCTGGCACCCCCTGGCCCCCTCCCTCCTTCTCTCTTTCAGCTCTCCCCTTCCCCTACCCTCCCACTGTACTGTAGGTCATCAACTGTCCTTATATCAAAATTGAGTACATAGGATTCTTGCTTCTCCATTCTTGTGATGCTTTACTAAGAATAATGTGTTCCACTTCCATTCCGGTTAATACAAAAGTTGTAAAATCTCCAGCTTTTTTAGTGGCTGAATAGTGTTCTATGATATACCATAGCTTGTTAATCAATCCATTCCTGGGTTGGTGGGCATTTAGGCTGTTTCCACATTTTGACAATTGTTAATTGATCTGCAATAAACAGTCTAGTGCAAGTGTCCTTATGGTAAAAAGATATTTTTTTCTTCTGGGTAGATGCCCAGTAATGGCATTGCAGAATCAAATGGGAGGTCTAATTTGAGTTCTTTGAGGGCTCTCTATATTTCCTTCCAAAAGGGTTGTATTAGTTTGCAGTCCCACCAGCAGTGTGAAAGTGTTCCCTTCTCTTCACATCCATGCCAGCAATCTGCAGCTTTGAGACTTTGTTATGTGGGCCATTCTCTCTGGGGTTAGATATCTCAGGGTGGTTTTGATTTGCATTTCTATAATAATTAGGGATGAGAAGCATTTTTTCGTATGTTTGCTAACCATTTGTCTGTCTTCTTTAGAGAAGGTACTATTTGTCTGTCTTGCCCAGTAGTATAAGGAATTGTTGGCTCTTTTTATGTTGATTAATTTGAATTATCTGTAGATCCTAGTTACCAAGCTTTTCTCAGATTCAAAATATGCAAATATCCTTTCCCATTGTGTAGGTTGTCTATTTGCTTTGGTTGTTGTCTCCTTAGTTGTACAGAAGCTTTTCAGTTTAATTAAGTTTCATTTGTTGATTGCTGTTGTTATTGCAATTGCCACAACAGTCTTCTGCATGAAGTCTTTCCCTGGGCCAATAACTTCAGGTGTTATTTCTATACTTTCTTTGAGGATTTTTATTGTTTCATGCCTTAAATTTAAGTCCTTTATCCACCTTGAATCAATTTTTGTGAGTAGGGAAAAGTGTGGGTCCAGTTTCCGTCTTTTACATGTGGATATCCAGTTTTCCTAGCACCATTAATTGAATAAGAAGTCTTTCCCCCAAGGTATGCTCTTGATTGGTTTATTGAAGATTAGGTGGTTATAGGATGCTAGTTTCATTTCCTCCTTTTCTATTCAATTCCAAATGTATATGGCTCTATTTTTGTGCCAGTATCATGCTCTCTTGACCACTATGGCTTTGTAGTACAGCCTAAAATCTAGTATGGTGATGCCCCCAGCTTTGTTTTTTTGGCCGGGGCTGGGCTTAAACCTGCCACCCCCAGCAGATGGGGCCAGTGTTCTACTCCTTGGAGCCACGGGCACCGCCCCAGCTTTGTTTGTATTACTAAGAATTGCCTTAGCTATACGGGGTTATTTTTGGGTTCCATACAAAACGCAGAATCATTTTTTCCAAATCTTGAAAGTACAATGTTGATATTTTAATAGGAATGGCATGGAATAGGTAGATTGCTTTGGGAAGTATAGACATTTTAACAATGTTGATTCTTCCCAGCCATGAGCATGGTACGTTCTTCCATTTGTTAATATCCTCTGCATTTACTTTCTTAGGGTTTCATAATTTTCTTTATAGAGGTCCTTTGCCTCCTTTGTTAGGTATATTCCTAGGTATTTCATTTTATTTGAAGCTATGGTGAAGGGAGTTGTATCCTTAATTAGCCTCTCATCTTGGCTGTTATTGGCATATACAAAGGCAACTGACTTGTGGTCATTGATTTTATATCCTGAGACATTACTGAATTTTTTGATGACTTCCAGGAGTCTTGTGGTTGAGTCTTTGGGGTTCTCTAAGTATAAGATCATATCATCAGCAAAAAGGGA